>VZQC01007311.1:673990-748410 GCA_009823505.1 Rhizomys pruinosus
TGCAAGGGATGTAGATCAGTGAGGCATATGCAAGGGATGTAGATCAGTGAGGCATGTGCAAGGGATGTAGATCAGTGAGGCGTGTGCAAGGGATGTAGATCAGTGTGGCATGTGCAAGGGATGTAGATCAGTGAGGCATGTGCAAGGGATGTAGATCAGTGAGGCGTGTGCAAGGGATGTAGATCAGTGTGGCATGTGCAAGGCCCTGGGCTCCATCCCCAATATTGTCAGAAAACAAAACAAAAAGCGACCTATCAATATTCGGTGGTGTGGCAAACACCCCAAACCTCTGCTGTGGAGAGGCCAAGAACCTTCCCCTTGGGTCTGGGCTGGCAAGCAGCACAGAGTCACCCACCAGCTGGAGAAGCAGCTCAAGCTTCAGGCGCCAGTGTGTCACAACCAGCTAGAAACTCTTCCCCAGACACCCGGTGCTCCAGGAAGCCTATTCAGGCTGCTTGCTCCTGTCTCTGAGACGGGCCACCAGGGGCTTGTCCCACAATAGGGAGGGAAGTCACAGCACAGGGTCCTTGCAGGGCAATGATCCACATCCTGCTGTTGAACTTCAGGAACAGAGCCCAGCCTCAGGCCCCTCCCACTCCTGATAGGTAGATACACAAACTGACAAATATAAAGTGGTGGAAGTGTAGTGGGCGGGTCTTTGTCAGCAGTGCTTCCTAGTTATCCAGATGGGCTGATATGGTGACATCCGGCAGAAGCACAGACACCACCAAGGTCATAGCTGAGGGCGAGCCCCTACAGACTTGGGCAGACCACATCATGTTAAGGGATGGGGGTGGGCCAGGACCTGTGGGGAGCTTTCCCAGGGCCCTGGAAGTTACTGAGGGAGGAAGGGGCAGACAGATGCTGCCGCCAGATTTAAAATAGCTTACACGGTTCTCTCTGGCTGACGTGGGACCAACGTACTTGGGGGAAGGCAGGGAAGGAGGAAAGCAACAAATGTCTTATGGCTCTGGGGACCTGAAGCCACAGACAAGAGAATGGATGACTCAGGTTGGGTGGTAGCAGGTACTGGTTGGTGGCCAGAGCTTGAGGGGACAGGGGAACAAGGGTCCTGGTGGTGGCAGGCCCGAGAGTGCCTGGACCTTGGGCATATTGTGAGGTGGAGACCCACCAAGGCTTTGGACTGGACTTCACAGCTCTCTCTCACTCCAGCATCAGGTGTTTCCTGAGCAGAGGAGAGATAGGTGGGGACAAGAGATGCTAGGCCAGGGCCGGGGGCAAGTGACAGGAGCAGGGGTCCTGGAACTCGAACAGAGTCACCAGAGACCTGCTAGCCTTGGACCAGGCCAGGGTGCAAATCAACAGTCAGGGAGGGAGGCTTCCTGAGAGACGCAAGCAGGGACAACTGAACGATCTGGGAAGAGAGCTATCAGTCGTCGGGCCACAGGCCTTGGTCTACACCAGGGCATCTCAACCAAGGACGAATCCAGAGGTGAGAGGACATTTCAGAGGTGGGGAAATGAGGGCCAGCAACATGGGACGTTAAGTCAGCAGGCTGCAGCCACAGCCACAGCCACAGGCCACACACAAGGGCTAAGTGAGGAGGAAGGAAAGAACAAATGCTGGCTGGAAATACCATGTGGCCATTACTTCTAGATTCCCACAGACCGTGAAATAACAAGAAAGGATTTCTTCAAGACTGTTAGCAGGAGAAAGAAAGAAAAAAAAAAAAACAAAACCCAATGGTATATCCACAGCAAGCAAAGACATTCAACCCTGTGTCCTGTGAAGAGCGGGCCCAGCGGGCCCAGCCAGATGAAGCAGCGTCGAGCCACTAGGTACAGGGACTTTTGCCCCTGCTACCGCACTCCCATGACCGCATCTGCCTGAGGAGAATGGGAGCATTGTACAGACGACATTTACCTGTGCAGACCGCAACCTGTCACATTCTTCTGACACAATTCATTTCATCTCTAGTTATTTTCCTCCTGAGGCTATTTTGGCTGCTAGATAGACTCTAACAAAATAACAGGGATTTGGTAAATAAAAGGGATGTTGAGGATGCAGTCACTGTAATCTTGCCCAGCCAGGAAGCTGTCTAGAATTCAGCACAGAACTGAGACAAGGAATAAGAAAAATAACAAAAACCACTCTCTAGTGCCATTGCAGAAGTCAAGATACATACAAAGAAGCATGTATACACATATATGTACAAAACATACATGTGCACACACATGCATGCAATCCATATCTGTGTATTCATGTAAGTGTGCATGCACACATATGCAGACACAAATGTGCACTTGGCAATGCATATGTGCATGCATGCACATGGTCTGGCATGTATGTACACCCACACAAGGTTAAAGGCAGCAGGTGGAACGCCGTATGTGGATGGCGGGTTGGGATTCCCCTTATGTAGGAGGGGGCTTGTATAGGAGAGGTGCTGTTCTAAAGAGGAAGCCTGCAAGAGGTTTTGGGGAGACTGCTTTAAGTCAAAACGTGGCTTTTATAATTTTTCCTTATTTAATAAGATCAAAATTGCCTATTGCTATGAGGCCCCGGGGTGACTTTAAGGTCACCACTGAGACCCCCAGGACAGGGTCTCTCCTCAAGTCTACTCTATGGCCCACCTATCCTGTGGTCTAGAAAGTCCAAGGTGGGCAGGGGGTTGGTGACAACCTGGGCCTGGGCTGCGGGGGCTCTGAGGCAGAACATGAGGATGGAAGGGGCCAGGCCCCAGAAATCTCCGCTTTGAAATGGACCAGCACCCTTAAAGGCTGTCCAGCCTACAAAGGCGTTGTTGTTGCTACCTTGTTTGTCAGATTTTTTTTCAATGCTAGAGATCAAATCTAGTGCCCTGAACATGTGATATATGCTCCATCACTGAAGTACACCTTCTATCCAATTATTTTTAAGACAGGCCTTGTTAAGTAGCCCAGGCTGTCCTTAAACTCATGACCTAACTGCCTCAGACTCCTGAGTGCTGGGATCCCAGGAATGTCCATCTTGGAACAACTGGCATGTGTTCTTTCTTTAACTGCTACCACCGCAAGATGGCACCTAGCACTTCATAGCTATGTGCTGCCTACCTAAGACCGGCCATCGGCCCCATGTCCTTCTGTCCTCATCTGATGCCTTCAGAGGACAACCAGGAGCAGGAGGGTGGGCTGATGTGGAGGATGAAGACCACTCTACACAGGACCCAATCCCTGCTCTTCAGGAGCTCATGACCGAGCTCTGACCCAGGACATGCCAGAGACCCAGCCTGCCTTAGCAACAGCCTACCAGCATCAATCAGAACCACCTCCAAGGCAAAAGTTCACAGCATCCCATGAAAGAGACAGGCTGATCACTGTTATACAGTGACGAAGGACACCCAGGGTCACACCTAGGGCCTGGGCCACTCAGTACTACACGACTGCTCCCAGCACCGAGCTACTCCAGCCTTCCTGTAGAAGGGCGTTTTCCCCAAATACTAGCTATTTAACTTGACCCTCAACCCTCCTTGTCCAAGGCTACCTTTTAATCTGATAGTAAGTGATAAACAAGGCCCCTCCTCCTTCCAGAATTAAATACATGTGACCAACTTCCCTGCCTACTGGAGACGCTAAGGGGTGTTTGGAGATGCAAGGATTCTTTAAGCATCACCAGGCTTGGGTGGGTGGCCCCCAGCACTTCATGGAAGAAGGCAAGAATGTGATCTAACCGCTGGAGCATCCAGCCTAACAAACAAGCATGGCATGCCAAGCACCGCAAAGCATGCACACAAAGCGGCCACTGCGGGATCACCTCCGAGGTTCAAGGGTGCACCATGGAATTCTCCACAGAAAGCCTACAAACTGGAAGGAAGCCCTATTGGGGGAGGTCTGGGTAGGGGCAGCCCATGAGCAGGTACTAACATGCAGCCCCCATCCAACCTTGAATGCATCAGACCTGAGCCTCTAGACCACTCCCTGCATGGAACTGGGCAGAGTAGACCCTGTGCTGTCCTCCCTGGCTGTGTGGGTGCTGCCCCTGGCAGATGTTTCCAGTGTCAGGGCCCAGTGGGTTCCCAACATAAAAGGAGACAGGGAATTTGCTGTCCCCACAGGAGCAAGCTGCAGCAAGCCAGGTGCCCTGAGGATCAAAGCGCTGAGCCTCCTCCCTGCTAATCCCAGCCAGGAATGCTTCCTCCCAGGCATTGTTTTACCTACAGGCAAGAGGTACAGTCTGACACTGCACACAGGGTCCCACACCCTCCCTCTGGCAGGTCTGGGCGCCCCACCTTCCCCAGACTGTCCATCAGCCCCACTTCAAAGAGGCCGACCCAGTGCCTCCCACCCTGCAGCGAAGCAGGTACACAAGGCAAAAAGAGAGCCCGGTTTCTAGTCAGTGGACTTGGGGCCATGCCCACATCTCCCTTCACCTATTTGAAGATTCCAGTTGGCTCTTATTTCCTCAATGAAATGACAAACAAAAAACCAGAAACAAGTTAATGCCAGCCCCTGAAGAGATCTCAGTGGAGCAGAGAGAGCTGGGTCACCTTACATCACCCATACCAATCTGGGGCAGAGTGAACAGAGTCAGACAGGGAGACACTAAGGTAGGGACCAGCCAGCCACCCAGCCCTGTGGCTCCAGCTCCTGAGGACTCCCAAGGGCCTTGTCCATCTGTGACCCTTCCTCCCACAGCTCCGCCCCTGCCAGAGCACACCTAGGATGTACCTTTGTTAGGGAGAAGGTAGGGCTGACCGAGAGCTGCCGAAGGGTGACAGGACTGACTCCCCCACCAAAGGCGGGTACTGGTGAGACCTTGGTTCCAACAAATCAAGTCTAGTCTCCAGAAGGGAGGGAGGGAGGGAGGGAGGGAGGGAAGCCCAATAATATAAATATTAACAGTGTCTACTATGTGCATGGAATTTATCGAAGCCCTTTTTATTTTGGTTAGTAGTCTTCACTATCAACTTGCCTGGATGTAGAATCACTCAGTAAAAGCACTTCTCTATGTCTGTGAAGACATTTCCAGAGAAGATTAACTGATGGGGTAGACCCACCCTAAGTGTGAGTGGCACAATCCCACAGGCTGGGGTTCTGAGCTGAATGACAAGGGGAAAAAGAAAGCTAGCAGAGCACCAGCTTTCCCTGTCCCCTGCTTCCTGGTCACTTCACAGGTGAGGAGCCCTGGCTGTACACCCCCTCCAGTGAGGAGCCCCGGCTGTACTCTCCCTCCAGTGAGGAGCCCCTGGCTGTACTCTCCCTCCAGTGAGGAGCCCCGGCTGTACTCTCCCTCCAGTGAGGAGCCCCGGCTGTACTCTCCCTCCAGTGAGGAGCCGCTGTAACTCTCCTCCTCCAGTGAGGAGCCCCGGCTGTGCTCTCCCTCCAGTGAGGAGCCCCTGGCTGTACTCTCCTCCATGAGACCCCGGCTGTACCTCCCCAGTGAGGAGCCCCGGCTGTACACTCCCTCCAGTGAGGAGCCCCGGCTGTACTCTCCCTCCAGTGAGGAGCCCCGGCTGTACTCTCCCTCCAGTGAGGAGCCCCGGCTGTACTCTCCCTCCAGTGAGGAGCCCCGGCTGTACTCTCCCTCCAGTGAGGAGCCCCGGCTGTACACTCCCTCCAGTGAGGAGCCCCGGCTGTACTCTCCCTCCAGTGAGGAGCCCTGGCTGTACTCTCCCTCCAGTGAGGAGCCCTGGCTGACCTCCCTCCAGTGAGGAGCCCGGCTGTACTCTCCCTCCAGTGAGGAGCCCCGGCTGTACTCTCCCTCCAGTGAGGAGCCCCGGCTGTACACTCCCTCCAGTGAGGAGCCCCGGCTGTACTCTCCCTCCAGTGAGGAGCCCCGGCTGTACTCTCCCTCCAGTGAGGAGCCCCGGCTGTACTCTCCCTCCAGTGAGGAGCCCCGGCTATACACTCCCTCCAGTGAGGAGCCCCGGCTGTACTCTCCCTCCAGTGAGGAGCCTCGGCTGTACTCTCCCTCCAGTGAGGAGCCTGGCTGTACTCTCCCTCCAGTGAGGAGCCCCGGCTGTACACTCCCCCAGTGAGGAGCCCCGGCTCCTCCTCCATGAGGAGCCCCGGCTGACTCTCCCCTCCCTCCAGTGAGGAGCCCCGGCTGACTCTCCCTCCAGTGAGGAGCCCCGGCTGTACCTCCCTCCAGTGAGGAGCCCCGTGTACTCTCCCTCCAGTGAGGAGCCCCGGCTGTACACTCCCTCCGTGAGGAGCCCCGGCTGTACCCCCTCCAGTGAGGAGCCCCGGCTGTACTCTCCCTCCAGTGAGGAGCCCGGCTGTACACTCCCTCCAGTGAGGAGCCCCGGCTGTACTCCCCCTCCAGTGAGGAGCCCTGGCTGTACTCTCCCTCCAGTGAGGAGCCCTGGCTGTACTCTCCCTCCAGTGAGAAGCCCTGGCTGTACTCTCCCTCCAGTGAGGAGCCCCGGCTGTACTCTCCCTCCATTGAGGAGCCGGGCTCCCAGTGAGGAGACCCCGGCTTCACTCCCCAGTGAGGAGCCCCGCGCTGTACACCTCCCTCCAGTGAGGAGCCGGCTGTACTCTCCCTCCAGTGAGGAGCCCCGGCTGTACTCTCCCTCCAGTGAGGAGCCCGGCTGTACTCTCCCTCCCCAGTGAGGAGCCCCGGCTGTACTCCCCCCCTCCAGTGAGGAGCCCGGCTGTACTCTCCCTCCAGCTGAGGAGCCCCGGCTGTACTCTGTCCTCCAGTGAGGAGCCCCGGCTGTACTCTCCTCCATTGGAGGAGCCGAACCCCGGCTGACTCTCCCCTCCAGTGAGGAGCCCTGGCTGTACTCTCCCTCCAGTGAGGAGCTCTGGCTGTACTCTCCCTCCAGTGAGGAGCCCTGGCTGTACACTCCCACTGCCTTTCACGATATGATGGGCTGTACCCTCTTGAACTGTGAGTCAAAACAAATCCTTCTTCCTGACATCACTTAAGCTACTTCTGCAGTGTTACCATGCCACATTACAATTTTACCTGAAATAAACAGCCTGACTCTAGTTTTTAAGAGCGTGCCTGAGCTCAGAGGACACGTGTTCCCCCAAATGTCTCTTGAAACTCTGCTGTGGAACTATGCTCTGGAGCTGTGTCCGAGTCAGGCTTCCCCATAGTTTTATTCAAAACCACTTCCCCAGCTAAAGTTGGAGAACTCTAAACTTCAATCCACCCTTATCAAACTATCTCGCCCTTGTATCCCTAGGCCTAGAACATCTGATACACACGATGCCAAGCATTCCTCTCAATCTTCATTGTTTTCAATGATGATGCAAGTCCTTTCAGCACTTGGATATGCTCATTCTCAACTACACTCACATTCATCCACTATCTTTAGGTGGTACAGCAAATTGAGGTTCCAAGGAATCAAGGTCAGGTGTCCAAGTCACAAGAGCACATGGTTCAGTGAGTTTGCCCAGGTTAATTAAAAGTCATTATTACTGGGCATGGTGGCACATGCCTTTAATCCTAGCACTCGGGACGCAGAGGCAGGCAGATCTTTGTGAGTTCAAGGCCAAGCCTGGTCTACGGAGCGAGTTCCAAGACAGTTGGGGCTACAGGGAGACCCTGTCTCAAAAAGACCAAAAAAAAAAAAAAAAGTCAATTACTGCAGATTCTGTCAATTTTATAAAAGTCGTTCCTACAATTTCTATATGGCTAAGTAATATAGTTGAAAGGGAAGGGATAGAGATGGAGGAAAGAAGTGGGAGAAGCAGAGAGAGCAGGGGTCACGTGCTGAACTTCACCCAGGCCCCCGCAATGCTGCCTTGGCCCTTTCCCCCTCATTCTTCTCCCCCTGGAACAGCCGTGCTCCTTCCGAGTCCCCCCGGGCACTCCGTGCCCATCAGTGACGATCTCTGCCTGCGTCCTCTGCAAACCTTCTTATGGGCAGTGTGTGGCTGGAATAAAGTATCACTTGGGGACACCTGCCCCATGTGGGACCAGAGACAGCTTCACCCGAGCTCCTTCCTGGAGCCAGACACTATTTCCAGAGAATCAGGACTCCCTGTGCTCCTCCACCTCCATTCCACTCTGAGGCCATCTTTATCTGTCTGTTTTAATATGATCTTATTGTTCCGATCCATCAGGAACGATTTTCTTTAAATATGAATGAGTTTTTTCTCTCTCCCATCTTCCTGTCAGAATCCTTAGCAAATTCCTCCTCTAATTCAATACTTTCTTTTGTAATTAAAGCTTTTGTCTCTTAGCTTATGGAAGCCCAGTGATAAATGGACTTGGCCCAAACTCAAATTACAGTGACCCCAGCATTATCTATGGCTCAGCTCTCTGACTGGCTCTTTACTTCATAAGTGCAATTGGAAGAGACATACTTAGCAACTAGCAGAATGCACATACTAGCTAACTGACCAACACAGGAAGATTAGTTATGATGAGAAAGGACAAACAAGAATTTGGAATGTTGGGGCTGGAGAGATGGCTCAGTGGTTAAGAGCACCGACTGCTCTTACAGAGGACCCGGGTTCAATTCCCAGCACCCACTGGCGGCAAAAACCATCTTTGACCTCCAGTTCCAGAGAAATCTAACAAAAAAAAAAAAAAAAGAGAGAGAGAGAGAGTCAATTAAAAATAAAAAGAATGTGGAATGTTCCCTCGCTACCAAAACAGTAAATCATATCAATACAAATCACAGACATTACTGCTAATAGTGATACCTGAACAGACTCAGAAACGACAAGCTCTATTTCATCTTTATTTACGCAGTCTATGAGGAATGTCCAACCCATGGCCCTGAGGCCACATGTAGCCCAGGATGGCTCATGGTGGCAGGAAGTTATGCAAAATAAATGTACATATGCTCTCACAACCCCTGGGTCACCTTTGTATTTAATATGTGACACAAGATACTTCTTTTTTTCAATGTGGCTCAGGGAGGCCAAAAGGTTGGAAACTCCCAATAGACACTGACTACATTTGACCTTGAACAATGTCAGAGGATTAACTAAAATGAAGCTAAGACTTAACATGTAAAATCTCTCTGAGGAGCCAGAAGATGGCTCAGCAACGTAAAGAGCACTCCTGCCTTGCAGAGGACACAGATTAATTTCCAAGCATGCACATGGTGGCTCACAATTGTCTGTAACTCTAGTTCCAAGAGATCTGACACCCTGTTCTGACCTCAGTGGGCACAAGACATGTATAGTGTACACGTACATGCAGGCAAAACACTCATCCATGTAAAATAAAAATTAAATAAAAACTCCACTGGAGCAAATCCCCTTGGTCTTAGCACATGGCTGCTATGGACCAGGCCACAGCTTTGTCCCCCTGGATCAGGAGCACATCAGCACACGGAAGGACCACCCACTCAGACCTGCTTTTTTATTCATCAGGGCAAACAGTCATGTTCACAGCCTTCCTGCAGAGCCCTGTCAGTGTCCTGGTCTTGGCAGCCAAACAAGCATAAAGATCTATTTCTGAACATCCCACTTGTACACTACTTTGATGATCCTAATCAGCTGGACCCGAGGAAGAGTCTGCAGCAATCATTTTTGCAGGCTTAGTAGGACAGATGTGACAGAGACAAGCTACATAAAAAAACTCAGGGGCTTAAAGCCTCAGTGAAGTTTCTGGGATTGAGTCCTAGGGCAGGGTTCATCTCTGCCTGTCAGATACGGCCCAGCCTTCTGCTGACTGCCACTGAGACCCTGGGGAGCTAGGAAGCAGTGCCCTGCTGCCTTTGTGTGTGTTCCTCCCACTTTCCAGAGGACCCTTAAAGCTGCTGGTCTTGAGAGGAGTCTGGGTGAGCGCGTGCTTGGCAATTCCGAGCTGCAGTGNAGGAAGGAAGGAAGGAAGGAAGGAAGGAAGGAAGGAAGGAAGGGAAGGAAATCTTGGCCAGCAGGGTTAAAGAAGTATGCAGAATCCTGCTTAATGTTAATTACAGGAGAGATTCCCTGATTTCCCTTCTCTCCTGGGGAGTGCGTCAGGCCTGCAGGGCTATGAGGTCATAAGCAGTATTGCCTTGGAGAAATTCTGACCCCTGGACTGAATCGGTTACTGTTAGAATGAGCTGCTGGCAAGTGAAGGTATGTTCTCTTTCCGCATGCGCTTGCCCTTCAACCTTCCCTACATGCTGTTAAGATGCAGCTTGATCATGAGCTTGACCGCGGACGTCCAGCCTCCAGAGCCAGGAGCCACACGAACACCGTCTGCTTCGTCAACTCCCCACGCCCAAGGGTTCTGTTCCGGCAACACGAAATACACTAACAGCGTCTGACCACTTCCACAGCGGAAGCCTTCGTGAGAGGGAAGCACAGCGGCAGCGCCGGGGGAGTGTCCACCCTGTGCTCCTGGCCCTCCTCCCTGGCCGGGGTGTGTCCTCGCTCCTGAGGTGCTCATCAAGGCAGCAAAGGCAGTTTGGGAACGGCAGCTATGCTGCTCTAGCTCTAAGACGCACATCACCAGGGAGGGCAGAGAGCAAACCCGGGCCTCCACCTCGCGCTGGCTCCTTCCCTCAAACCCCAAACTGGGCGAAGACACCGCAGGCATCTGGGAGGCACTCGGCTCACGCCTTCACTCTCACAGGCCAGACATCCCTGGCAGCCTAAGGAAGCTACAGATCCAGAAACCACAACCCACGCAGCATTAGGTGCAAAGGTCCCTGCTGCGCCCACAGGGCCAACCATGGCCCCTAGGGCAGGGACTGAGGCTCAGTCCCCACAGCCCACCCCACCCCATCCCAGCCGTGAGCCTGCACATTTCCTGGCCAGCCTGAAACAAGGCTCTGATGCACTGCTGCTGCTGTGGCCTGAACATTCAGGTCTCCCAAAAGCTCACAGATTAAAATCCAACCAAAAAGATGATGGTGTCACATAGAAGAGTGCCATCTGGAAAGCGGAGAGTGGACTGTGCTGGACACGCCTTGGTCATAGACAGCTCAGGTGCAGACAAGTGCACTACCCAACACGGTGCGTCTTCTGGTTTCCATGCTAGGTAATTTCTAAGGTATGCTAGGTCATCCCTGACAGATAAGATCTCACCCTGCCCAAAGCACCACAAATCCTGGTGCTGCAAGGTCTTCTGTGAACCTGAGACAGAACTTCTAGGCTTCACTGCCCGAGTCCCCACATTGCCAGTGTCGGGGTCATCTGATCAATGGCAGACAGAACTTCTAGGCTTCACTGTCCCGGTCCCCACACTGCCAACATCGGGGTCATCTGATCAATGGTCCTTGGCCAACCCTGCTCCAGTCCTTGCTCCTTTTCCAACTGGGATCCCAGCAGAATTCAACCCTCTGAGGAATAAGGGCCTCCACCTCCCAGTACCTGAGCGAGCACACCCCCCCCCCCAGGAGCACAGAGCAATGTCCTTTCAGAGGTCCAAATCAAGCTACGTACATTGTACTCTCTAGTGTACTTGAGAAGGTGCCTAAGCCTCCCGGTGCCCAGTGAAGACCTTAAAGCCAGCCAGATGCCTCAAGTCACTTGTGGGGATGGGAGACGTGTGATCTGGGCAATGCCCTGCAAATGCACGTGACCCCATTTGATACCATGTGACATCCGGCAGGTCAAGTAGGGCAGAGTGTCCCTATACAGTGACTTTGTGAGCCTGACCTCTAGGGTCGGCGCAAGGCCACCTAAGGCCTTCCTAGTGTGACTTCATTTCCACCGAGGAGGCTGAGGCACATCTGATGGCTTCTTGTCTGTGGGCACCAACACCTCATCCTATCAGCAGGACTTTCAGGACAAATTCATTAGATGTTGACCTTCCCACCCAGACTTCACCATCTTCTCAAAACTTTATTTTCTCTTTGCATGTATTCTTTTAACATGTTTTGATTTGGCATGGCTTTTCTTTTTTTTTTTTTTTTTTTTTTTTTTTTTTTTTTTGGTAGTTTTGAGACAGGGTCTCCCTTTAGTTCCAGCTGGCCTGGACCTTGCTCTGTAGACCAGGCTGGCCTTGAACTCATAGAGATCTGCCTGCCTCTGCCTCCCAAGTGCTGGGATTAAAGGCATGCACCACCATGCCAGGCTTGGCATGCTTTTCAAATCATCTTGAGAACTTGGCAGGGAAGACGAGCTAAGATTCTTCAGGCTTGGAGCTGGAGAGAAGACTCAGTGATAAGAGTACTGGCTGCTCTTGCAGAGGACAGGGTTCAGTTCCCAGAACTCACAAGGCAGCTACACTCCAATCAATAATCCAGTTCCAGGGGGTTCTGACCCCCTCTACTGGCCTCTACAGGAACACATACGTGATACACTTAGAAACATGCAAGCAAACACTCATGCACATTAAAAAAATAATTAAAAGTTTAAACAGAAAATCACACACTGTACTTCCAGAAAACTGAAGTTCAGCTCCCAGCACCCATGTTGGGTGGCTCATTACCTCCTGTAACTCCAGCTCCTAGACTGTCTTCTGGCCTCTGCAGACACATACAACACACACACACACGCACATAAAAATGAACTAAACTTTTTCAATATATTGTTTTACATATATATTTTTGTACAAGATTATGTTACAAATCAAATATAGACCCATGTCCCCCTACCAACCCTTCCGCCCCCCCAGATTCACCGTTTCAATCAATTCTTTGATGCAGCCTTTTCTGTTGTTGGTGTTGGTGTTGTTCTTTCCAATATGCATCACTCCCAACAAGAAATATTTACAACTAGGTTATTGGCATTAGCATCCACAGATGAGGGATACCATTCATCGTTTGTTTTTCTGGGACTGTGTTACTTAACATAGTATCTTCTAGTTCCATCCATTTACCTGCAAAGTTCATGATGTTGTCTTTTTTTTTTACTGCTCCATAGAACTCCATTGTGTAGATGTACCACATTTTCTCTATCCACTCTTCAGTTGAGAGGCACTTGGGTTGGTTCCAGCTCCTTGCTATTGTGAAGAGAGCTGCAATAAACATAGCTATGCATGTATCTCTGCGGTAGGATGAGTCTCATGGGTATATACCCAAGAGTGTTAAGACTGGGTTGGGTGGTAAGCTCATTTTGAGTCTTCCAAGGGTTCTCCATATTGCTTTCCATAGTGCCTGTACAAGTTTACATTCCTACCAGCAATGGATGAGTGTTCCCCTTTCCCCAAAACCTCTCCAGCACTTGGTATCATTTTTTAAAAAGAGTCAAAGGCACAGGCCTTTAACCCCAGCAATCATCAGGCAGACCTCTGTGAGATCAAGACCAGCCTGGTCACCATAGAGTTCCAGGCCAGCTGAGGCCACAGGGAGCGAGACCCTTTCTCAAAAAAAAAAAAAAAAAAAAAAAAGGCCATAGATTCTGCAGACTGCAGAGGATGTGGAGATTTTCAACTCCATTCCGTCCTCTGCTGAAGACATCTGACCACTGTCCCAGACTCTGTGGGCTGCCCACCAGGCCTGTAAGAAGAGCATAGTGATCACTACCACCATGCATATGCTGCAGGACTTCAGACACCAGCCCAGAGCATCTTCTGCCCTCCCGGGTCAAGGTTAGGTGCTGCCTCCTTCTCTGCTTCTAGATTACCCCAAACCACAGGAACATGCCCAGGCCTCACTGTCTCCATTCTGGCACACAGATAAGTAAGCAGATACCCAGAACCCACCATTCCAGAGTCACACTCCTCCTCTCCACCCCTAGACAACACATGCTCACTGCTCAGAGAAGGCATCCAGCCACAGCCCAGCCTCATCTTTCAACAGCAACTGCATGTTCCTAGGCCCCCAACAGACTCAGCCTTCTGCACTCATCTCTCTTCGGTGTGCCTTGGAGACCCCTTCTTAGAACACAGTCAACAGTCAACAGCCGGTAACACTTGGAGGGAACCATCCCAAGACAGGCACACAGCCCAGTGGATGGGTCCCCGAGCAAGAGAATTCATGTAGGACACACCAAAACCCGGAGGGGCAGGAGCTGCTGGGAGTAAGGAGCCCCCTTTGATCGGGGATCCCCCTTCAGACACTCTCAAGTGAAGATCCCAAACACTTGACAGACCAAAGATGCAGCCCCCAGCAGAGTCGACCTGCCTTTCCTTCATTGAAGACCTCCTCCTAGGTGCACTCTGAACAGTGCCCCCAGTGGCCTTTCTACGCTGCTTTCAGCAGAGCAACAGCAGGTGACAGGGAAGCCCTGTTCAGACCTCCTCTAGCCTGTGCCACTGTCTGTGGCCCTGTGGCCTATAGCTGCTGTCCATCCCTGGGATGGCCTGGGGCACCCCAGGAGCCAGGACATGTTCTAATTCCAGAATCCTCCATGCTCTTCAAGGCTGCAAGAATCACAGCTGGGGGTCACAGGAGCCCCACAAGAGAGAGAAAAGCAGCCAGGAAAACTAAGTTATTTTCAACAACAGCTCATGGATGGAGGGTTTGGGTTGAATCAGGAATAACACGGTAAACTCCAACTGTATTTCCAATTTAATGATAAAGAACAGAAATTACTGAAAATAAGAATAAAAATACTTTTAAAAAGATACAAGGAAATAAGTGCCTGGATGAGACTGGCTGGGGACGGAGCAGGGCCGATGGGTGGGTGGCCTCTGTTACCTGGAAGCCCCTCCCTCAGGGGACACTGTCTTCATGCTAAGGAACTCCGTAGTTCCCATAACAGTGTGACTGTGAGCTCAAGCCTTGTCAGGACGATCCAGTTGCAGGCTTTACCTACACCCATGTGCCAACCACAGGCCTAACCCAGGCAGCATAAGGCATCTGGACACAGGATTATTTCAGGGTATTTGTAAAATGTCCCAGAAAACATTCTCATATTCTCTCTCTCTCTCTCTTTCCTTCCCTCCCTCCCTCCCTCCCTCCTTCCCTCTCCAAACAGCAGCAAGCAGTTGGGAGCTTTTCTTCTGGTCTTGACAACTGAAAAATCGGGAAAGAGATGTTCACAGGGAGTCCTGAGTTGCGCTACTGGATGGAACCAAGCCTGATGACCACATTGTGGCTGTTCTAGTTGCATAAATCAATAAACATCCACTAGTCCTAAAGAACAGAATCCTTGTCATCTCAGTGGACGTCAACCATCCAGGGAACCCATGATAAGGCAAGACAATCCTTGGCTACATCACGATGCTCAAGTGCTCAACATCATCACAGCTGTTGCTGTAAGTACAGCTTACACATTAATTGAAAAGTACATGAGGGCAGGAGAGGTGGCCTAGCGGTTGAGAGCGCCGACTGCTCTTGCAGAGGACCCGGGTTTGATCCCCAGCACCCACATGGCGGCCGAGAACGGTCTGAAACTCCAATTCCAGGAGAACTCCAGTTCCAGGGGAATCCAACACTCTCTTCTGACCTCCGCGGCATTGCACGACAGGGGTGCACAAACTTGCATGCAGACAGAACATTCATACACATACGGAAATAAATTAAAAAATTAACAAAAAAAAAATTAAAAAAAAAAAAAAAAGAAAAAGAAAAGTACATGAACCTTCCCCCGCCCCCAATGTAGGTGGGCCTTATCCAATTAGGTGAAGCCCTTACAAAAAAAAGAGGCTCCCCATTGGGCCTGGTGGTACAAGCCATTAATCCCGACCTTCAGGAGGGAGAAGCTGTTAGATCTTTGTGAGATTGAGGCCAGCCTGGTCTACTTAGTTCCAGGCCAGCTGGAGCTACAATTAAAAATAAAAAGACTCCCAGGAGAAACAAGTATGCTCTATATAACTTAAATTGCAAGGCCACAACATGAAGACTTCTTAGAATCTACTAGAACATCCAGGCTGTGAGCCAGGCATGGTGGCACAGGTCTTCCTGGCTTGGGGAGGCCAGGCCAGCTGGAACTAAAGGGAGACCCTGTCTCAAGGATACCAAAAAAAAAAGTGTTGGGGCCAACCTGGGTTCGGGAAACAAAACTTTTTTCCAGCCTTCTCGACAACTTCTGTGTAGGCTTGTCAGCCCTTAAGATCCTGTGAATCAATTCATCCACACACGACTCTCCACACATAGTCCCCAGGGTACGAGAGCTCCAACTATGGGCTTTTCTCAAGGCACCTCAAGTAGCGACTGTGCTTGGAGCTGTGGGTTTGGGGCTGCTCGGGAGCTACCAACACGCAGGGGCAGCCCTCTCCTGACCCTGGGCAGCAGCTGTACCCACAGGTTCATGAGAGTGAGGCATCAATAATCCACGGTGCACTACAGTGTTTGGTAGGTTGGCTGGATTAAACGTATTTCCAATTTACACATTCAATTTACAGTGGCTTATGGAGACATAGCCGTGCCATTAAATCAAGGAATCTTGTATACCAAAATTTCCTGATGGTCCTGTCTCCATGGAAACCCTAATTAGCACACTGTGTAACTAAGCTCTTGGCTGCCTCCTCCTCTGACCCACGCTACCTCCTTTTGCCCTGTGGATACAACCTGAGTCCTGGCTCTTGCGTCCCTCAGTGCTGAGCAACTGGGCTCCTCTGGGGAAAAGATAGTCCTGGTCTCCCACACTAAGGAAGTGCTCAGACCTCCACGCATGCTGAGATTTCACTCCTTAAAGCAAAATGCCCGCTGGGGGCCAGGGCTACATAGTAACAAAGACTGAACACACATACCACCCCCCACACTGCTGGGTTTCCTAACCTTAGGCAGAATTCAAATTAGGGGTTCAGGAAGCAAAGAGTGTTCTAAGTGTGAGAACTGCAGGTTCAGCTCTCTCTGGGCAGTCCCCGAGGTGAGGGACAAACAGGCAGAGAGGAAGTGTGCACAGACCACTGAGGAGGCAGCAAAAATGCTACAGCTCCCTAACTTAATGGCTTTCCTGGAACTTCAGATGAGCATCACTCACTGGAAAAGGATTAGCCTGGATGAGTGTTTTCAGCCTCACCAAGCCAGTCCTAGGTGTCTGACGCAGAAGTGTGGTGCAGCCCAAAGCTGCCGTTTCTAACAGTTCCCGCTATGGTTCGAGCGATGGGCTTGACTTTGCAACCCACGGAGTTAGACCAATATCCAAAAAGATAGGCTCCTATCCAGCAGAGATACCCAGACAGTTGCTGTATGTCACCGGGAGGGAAGTCCCATTAGCATGCCTGGTGGTTACAGGCAATGACACAGAAAGCACTTCAGAGAGTCATCATAGAGCAGTGGTGTAAGGGAGAGACTAGAGGATGGGGAGATAGCACAGTCTGTAAAGTTCTGGCCGTGCAAGCAAGGAGACCCAAGTTCAAGCCTCAGAACTCACATACAAAAGCCAGCAAAGGAGAGGTGGAGACAGGCAGATTTCAGGGGCTCACTGGCCAGCCCCTAGCCCAATGGGCAAGCCCTAGGCCAATGAGAGATACTATCTCAAAACACAAGGTGAAGACAATGCACAAGGCTGACCTCTGGCCTCCCCTCAAATGCCCACTCAAACAAATGTACACCACACACGAACACCCAGAGAAAGAAAGAGAAGAAAAACAAACTAAAAAGTACCTGGGAATATGAGCAATAAATATTAAACCACACTGCCTTGGAGACAGAAGAGCTTATAACCCGGGTAAAATAGATTGGTAAGCAAGCATCATTTGGAAGGAAGTGTTTCTTAAAAGCTTAATAACAGCTAGGCATGGTGGCACAAACTTCTAATCCAGCGCTTGGGATGAACAAGCAGGCTCTGTGACTCGGAAGCCAGTCTGGTCTACACAGCAAGTTCCAGGCCGGCCAGTGCTACATAGTGAGATCCTGTCTCAAATAATAATGATGATAAAGTAAAAACAGGGAATAGAGATATGGCTCAGCAGTTAAGGGCACTGACTACTCTTGCGGAGGACCAGGGTTCGAGTCCCAATGCCCACATGGCAGCTAACAACCAGGGAATTATAACTCCAGTTCCAGGGACTCCAAGGCCCTCTTCTGACCTACTTGGGCACTGCATGACATGGGTGTTCCTCCCTATATCCAAGCAATACACTCATATACATTAAATAAAAATAAGAAAATGTTTTCAAAATAAAGTAAAAATAAACAAACGAACAAAAAACAAGCTTAAAGGCTACCTGACCTTCCATATCTTAACAGGTCCAGGTAGAGAGAACCCTTGGATGTTGAAACCACTGACAAGCACTGGGGATATAGCTGGGTGGTAGAGTCCCTGTTTGTATTTAGCCAGCCTGGGCTACATGAGAGCCTATATAAAAAAAAAAAATCAGGGGCTGGAGAGATGGCTCAGTGGTTAAGAGCACTGACTGCTCTTGCAGAGGACCCGGGTTCGATTCCCAGCACCCACATGGCGGCTAAGAACCGTCTTTAACTCCAGTTCCAGGGGAATCTGACACCCTCTTCTGACCTCTGCAGCATTGCACGACATGGATGCACCAACCTACATGCAGACAGTACACTCATACACATAAAAAATAATAAATAAATTAATTAATTTAAAAAATTTAAAGATGAAAAATAACCAGGAATAAGTAAATCTGGTAAATGACAAAAAATAAAACTAGCAAATCAAAATGAAGGGCATCTAAGAGCTTATTCTTTCAATTTTCCCCAAAATGTGAACATGTTCCAAGAAAGTTGGATAAAGATTTTTTTCAGTTACCATTGACGAAGCTGTCCACCACTGCAACCTTTCATCTCACAATAAATTTCAGGTCCTGAGAAAGTCAAATCCTCAGAACAAACAACAACAACAAAAAGCTGAGATACCAAAGCCACAGTCTCACACTGCCCCGGGACCCCCCGGCATTGATCACAAAATGAACCAATGGGAAGCAGTAAGCAGCTCTGAGGGAAGCAGGGACGGGTGTGAGGAGACCGCGACACGGGGGACGACGATCCTCAGTACCCAGGATGCCCCATGACACGCTGGGTGATGGCAGGACCGCTAACCCCCAGTCCTCACAATGTACCTCACCTTCTGTGTGTGACAGAGGGCCTCCCCTGCCCCTAGGCGATGGGGGTATCCCCAGACCCCTCTGTCCTAACACCCTGGATGTCTTGCTCAAGGCAGGCCCTCAGTGTCTATATCTGGAAGGCAGATGAGAAGGCCAATGCAGAACAATCGGTGATGGAACAGAACTGGGGAGTGGACATGACATGGGCGACCCATGTGACTCGGTGCCCACCGCACTCAATGAATCATAGAGATTGAGACAAAGCCAACAGGGGACAGGGAAGCACCTGATCAGTCCGTCTGTCACCACCCCACGCCCAGCCTCTCTGGTCCCCACATCACTAGAGACCATGAGGACAGAGATCTCAGCTCTCACCACACAGACCATTTCAATAGAGAACAGGAGCAGATGCAGGATGCACTCACTGCCAGAACCTGGGGAGTTAGGTTGCCTCCTTGCCCCAAAAGAACAGCTTGCCAGGCATGGCAGCACATACCTTCAATCACAGCAATCAGGATGAAGAGGCAGGTGATCTCTGTAAATTCAAGGATAGCCCAGTCTCCATAACAAGTTCCAGACCAGCCAGGGCTACATAGAGAGACCCTGTCTCAAAAATACCCCCTCCTCCCAAAAAGAAAGAAACCACTTAAGGGACTAGAAAGATGGCTCAGTTGATAAGAGCACTGACTGCCCTTGCAGAGAACCTGGGTTCAATTCCCATGACCTATATGCCAGCTAACGACCATCTATAACTCCAGTTCCAGGGGAATTTGACACTTCCTTTTGACTCCGTAGGCATTGTACAATGAGGAAGCACTTACACAGACACAAGCAATGTACTCATACACATAAAACAAATAAATAAAAAAATTTTTAAAGCAAACCACTCAAGCAGCATTCAAGTGATTTGAGCAGCCCAGGCTGGGACCCCCTGCCTCACTACAAGAGTCTCTGTTGCTGTCTGCATAGGTGTCGCAGCAAAAACCATTCCTAGGGCAACTCTGGGAGCCTCTGCCAGGCTGCCTGACTAAGTCCTTGAGAAGGTGGTGGGCCACTGATATCACCGGAGGGAAAAGCAGGTTATCAGGAAACCGAAGCCTTGGGGCCCTCTGGGCTATGACCCAAGTCCCAAGAGAAAGAAGGTGGACGGCACCATGAGAGCTGGGAACAAAGGCGGCGGCCCTGGGAAGTACGGCCAGCAGGCCAGGGATTCCAGAGGAGGCTGGGCACAGCCGAGGAAGCAGGTCCGAGAGGGGCAGCGCCCAGTAGCTCTTGCTGGGCCTTGGGACTTCCAGTCTTGGGGGGGGGTGGCTCAAAGTGTCTGAAACACACAGCTCCATAAAGGAATGAGAGGTGGCAGGTCAATGGCCAAAGGAGGGGACAAAGGAATCCCCAGACGCCCCTGGCTTCACACCAATGATGCCAATGTGCACCTCTACCCTGAGGTGCAGGCCCGACATTCACCCCTAAGCCCCCGTGTGTGAGCTACCCATCTTCAGCGGCTGACGCAGCTGGCCATAGAACGGGGTGTGACAGAAAGCCAGGCAGAAGCTGGGAGCTAGACCACATGACAGCACCACAGCCACATGTTCTACCAGGACCAAGGCCAAGCCCTGCTGACAGACACAATGGCCCTGAAGCGGCCACTGCTCTAAGGAAGGGCAGCTGCCGGGGATAACTTGTACCCAGACATGCTATCTCCCACCACAGGGATAAACAAACCCAACGCTGTGGGCAGAGCTGCCCGCAGATCACCTCACCCATCCCTCACCCGAGCAGCTAGCTGGTCCCCTGCCAAGCACTGAGGATGTTCATTATACAGGTCCAAGGATTTCTCCAAAATCTGATAGGTTTCTTAAGCCATGAGCCCAATCTGGGCAGCCTAGACAGAGCGCAGATAAGTATGTGAGGAGACCCTGGCTTCCCCAGCTGGCTCTGTGGGGTGTCGGGCCTCTTTATGAGAACAGAGCCTTCACTTAAGTATGAAGCAAGAGGCTGCACACTGGTAGTGGTTCTGTAGTAGGACTGGAACCCATTCTGAGAACAAGACAAAGGAAATAATTCTTGCCATTTTCTTGTACAGATCTCAGGGAAACTGTCCCATGCACTGTTCAGAAAGAACATTCTTTCATGCTACAAGCAGGGTTAAGTACCACTCTGCGTCTGTAGTTCTCAACAGGGAGCCTTCAAGGATGCCTAGCAGGCATTTGCCACAAACCTCCACTAAGATGGTGACTGGAAACATGGCTAATTTCCAGGAAAAATAACATGAAGCTAGATTCTTGAATCTGTAAAAAGAGGCACAACCAACCCTTAGGAAAGTTAAAGGCACATGTTACAAAGCAAGACTCCAAGAAAGAAATTGTGGCCCTAGAAACATTAATGAAACCCTGGGAAAATATGCCAGCATCTCTGTCTCTCTCACTCAGTAAAGATAAGCTACAATGTTCCCGGCTGGGCACAGAACCATCTGCACCCCCTACGCACCCATGCAAAGCTTGTGGGCATCAGATCGGAACAGAACAGAGGCTCTGAGTCAGGTAATGCCCAGCCAAGGACAGCAGCTATTGCTCAGCTTCCTCCAAAACTCTATCATATTGAGAAAAAAGAGCCAGTGACCTTGGCTCTTGTCCTTGGGGTTCAGATTTCAGTGAAGACTGAGAGCTCAAACGTGCCACCACTCACTTCCCAGGGTGTTCAAGGGTCAGGGCTGCCTCAGCTTCAGGGCACTGTATGGGCCTGCAATGGTCAGCCCGCTCCTCAGACCATCTGGAGGGGACGGGGCTAAGCAAGGCTTAGGAGGCTTTGCAGCCCAGCCTCAGCCTGACCAGTCCACTTGAAGGTCTGGGGTAAGGGCACTGGGCCTACTGTAAAGGTCGCTTTGGGGTTCAGTGTTCTACCAAAGGGGAAGTAACCTCAGGGGAAAGAAAAGCCACGCAAGTGCTGTTGGGTTCACAGCACTAGACAAGCCCTGACTGCTCAGTCCTTGTTACCCAGGACTGTTTTCAGCATCATTTCAGAGGCATCAGGGACAGTCCCAGAGCCACCTGGGGAGCACATGGCAGAGGCAGGTTTGAGTGTCACATTGTCCCTGAGAAGCCTGCCCTGCCTCCGTCTCACCCCCACAGCAAACAGGCAGGACAAGCTTGTCTCCAGAACCTCCAAGCTAAGGCTCGTCCTGTATCTGCACAGAACCATCTGCTACCACCGGAGCCAGAGAACTGATGTTCCCTGAGCACATGGGTCTGATGACAGGCAGAACTCGGTGGAAACACCAAAAGGACAGGCAGTTGTTCCAGAGGTTAAAGGGACACGGGACAATAGAGACCACAGTCAGCCAAAAGTCTCTGTCAGTTCATTCTGGTTCACTCAGCAGCTCATCTTGGCACAGAGGACTGAAGCCCAGTCTGGAGTTCGGCGAGGCCTGCAGTGGGTGTAAAGCTGAATTCACAGGCCCCAGCTGGACATGTCCCAAGAGTCCTGGCCACAAACAGCCACAGGGCCCAAGGTCAACACTGATGTTGTACTGTGCACCCAGCTCTCTCAGCAAGCAGATGGCCACAGGTGTCTGCCTCACCCAGGAACACCAACAAACAGGGAGGAGAGCTAGACCAGTCTGCATCACGGCTGGAAAGGACAGCAGGTCCTGGAAAGAGGATCGCACACGGCCCATGGGGGTGACTCCCCTGCTCGTCGTGAGGCTACACACCTAGCCACTGGCTACACACAGATCACAGGGCACCCAGACACTCGGCCAGCAGTAGTCAAAGACAGGTTGGCATTCTCTGAAATATTCACTGACAAGCCAGCCTTGAAGTTGAGGGATGTGGCCAGCCATCATGCCACATATTCTGTGAAGCAATTTTAGACATTCACGTAAAGATAAGGGTGGCATGGGATGTGCTTAGAAAGGGGTGCAGCTCTGGGGAAATAATTACACATGTTAAGCTTCTAAGGAGGAGCCTCTGCAAATATCTAGACAGAAGGAAGAATATGATGACATGGTGCACGGTGTCTGATCCTTTTACCTCTAGTGATTCCTTAGGAAAGCAGTGTACACATCCCGGTGACCCACATTTTTGGATTATACCCATTTAAATAGGGGCAGAGGTGATATCTACAGATGAGATACATTGCCAGGCGTGGTGGCACAGGCCTTTATTCCCAGGATTCTGGAGGCAGAGGCAGGTGGATCTCTGTGAATTCAAGGCCAGCCTGGTCTACAAAGTGAGTTCCAGGCCAGCTAGGACTAAAGGGAGACCCTGTCTCAAAAAGACCAAAAAAATAAAAAAGAAGAAAGGAAGGAAGGAAGGAAGGAAGGAAGGAAGGAAGGAAGGAAGGAAGGAAGGAAGGAAGAAGAGATAAACCAAGCCTGGTGCTGGTCCTCGTCTCCTTTGATTGACTCATCCTTTTCTCCTTTTTTTTTTTTTGTCTGAGACAAGGTCTCCCTGTAGCTCCAGCTGTCCTGGAACTCACTCTGTAGACCAGGCTGGCCTTGAACTCACAGAGATGCGCCTGCCTCTGCCTCCTGAGTGCTGGGATTAAAGGCGTGCACAAACACATCCAGCCTAAGCCAGTTTTTATCTGTCCTGTGGGTGCTGGGACTCAAACCTGGGTCCTCTACAAGAGCAGTCAGCGCTCTTAACAGCTGAGCCATCTCTCCAGCCCCAATTGGTTCATTCTAAGTTGTTTAAAATTACATCCTTGCCAGAGGAAAATGAGAAAGGCCTCTGTGGAACGGACAAGGAAATTGAAGGATGTTGGAGAAATGAGGTGATGGGCTGTTCCGGTTCCCCCTACTAAGGTCCGAGCGCGGCCTGAGCACTTGAGTCTCTGTGGTGGTATTAGGACGTGGAGGGATCTCAGAGAGGAGGCATCTACTACGCAGTGGCTACTCTGTAATCACAGAACCTGGGACGGAGAAGCAGGAGGGTCAGGAGTTCAAGGTCATCCTCTGCAAAGCCGGATGGGACCAGGTCATTGGGAATCCCTGAGCTCTCAGAGAGCCCCACCAGGGAACTGAATCTGGCTTCCTGTTTCAAGATGTGACCTCCTCGTCCCAGCTGTGTTCGCACCATTGTGAGGCCATCCTCCATCAGACCCGACTACAGTCTACCAGAGCTTCTAAAATCGTGAACCAAGCCGGGCGTGGTGGCGCATGCCTTTAATCCTAGCACTTGGGAGGCAGAGGCAGGCGGATCTTTGTGAGTTCAAGGCCAGCCTGGTCTACAGAGTAAGTTCCAGGACAGCTGGGGCTACAGGGAGGCCCTGTCTCAAAAAGCCCCCCCCCAAAAAAAAAGAAAGGAGAAGGGACCCAAGTACTAGAGTTCACTTTGCCCACCTGCCCCCTTCCCAGACCCGAGCTTCTCCAGCAAGACGCCACTTCCAGCCCCACAATTTCTCAGCCTCCCCAAGGAGCAGCCTGGTCTGCGCACTGACCTCTCAGATCTCCACTGCCCACCTTGAGGTCCTACCAGCCCTCAACACCAGTGGCCCCAGCTGCCTATTTCCATGCCACATTGATGCAAACAGTACATGGAGCTGCCCACATCCATCTCATGTGCCCTAGTTGGAAGGGTGGAAGCCCCACCCTGGGTCCTGCTATTTCTCTTGGCCTTCTGACACCCCCCCCCCTTGACTACCCATGAACACCAAAGGTGCTTGCTTCCCTGGGGTCATGGCCTTTACTGTCCCTGGACCCACGGGGCCCCGCCTCCTTCAGCAGTCCCTTGGAAAGCAGCCAGATCTGACCACCCAGGTGAAGCAACTCTAGGGCTCAGTCCTGCCTGGCCTAGAAGCCTAGTGGAATTTGGGTAAATGTACGGATGCATCTCCCTCCACCTCCCTACCCAAATCTGACCAATTGTGCAAATACCCACACTGGAAAAGATGCCAGTGATTCTGGTCCAGTAGGTTCCAAGGGTAATACTAGGGTCTATTTGTTGACAATCCTGGCTTGGAATTATGAATGCATTCTTCAAGGGTAAAAATTAACCCGCATCAGGCACAAGAGTGTTATGGACATGCTCTGGCCGCTGGTCCCAACAAGCAAACCCCTTGGACTGATGAGAAAAGCCATCTCCTCCCAGCCACTCAGGGGCCTCCAGAGCCATTCAACAGAGCCAAACCAGAGCAAAGCCAGGCTGTGTGTTATTGCCTCCTGCGTAATTGCGCTCATAGATCATAGGTGGTGGCAAGTGGTTCCCAGGCTGAACCATTTATCTAAATTAAAACCATTCTCCAGAAACAAAGTCAGACCCTTTTAATTGAAAATAAACCCAGCAGCCCTAAAGGCAGTCTCTCTCTCTCTCTCTCTCTCTCTCTCTCTCTCTCTCTCTCTCTCAATGAAAACATTCTTCCTTCTTTCTCATCCCATTAATCACCAAGTTTACAGAATCTGTCAAAACAGCGTGGTAAGAAGGCTCCCTCATCCTTTTTCTGAAGGCCTAGGTTTTACCCTATGGGTGCCGACCAAGAGTGTGAGGACAGTGGGTAGATACTGTGAAGAGACAGTGAGCGCAGTGCAGCCCAACTGCAGTTCGACCATGTCATGGAGCTAAAGAGCTGTGGGTACTTCCTGATGTCTACCGAATGACACAGACTGTGGGGAGAACACAGTATGACTGCCCATCACCCCAAGGTGGAGGCCGCACAAGTGTCCTGGCAATTCTACAGCGGAGTGCTATTCAGCCCAAAGAAGGAAGTGGGGGGGGGGGGGGGGCTGACTACAGTATGGGTAATCCTCGAAGAGAAATGCTGTGTGGGTCCACGTACAAAAGGGCCACAGAGTAGTCTAATTCACAGAGACAGAGAGGAGAATGATGGTTGCCGAGGGAAGGATCAGGGAGTTATCGTAGTTCTACAAGCCTCGGAATTCCAGAGACCCACGCTGCAGATGGTTGCACAACAGTGTGAAGGTATTTAAAAGCACTGAACTGTACACACTGAATGGTTAAAATGTTAAAGTTTATGTTATGTGAGGTTTACCACAGTGAAAAAAAAAAGTTTAACTTCTATCTCAACCCACTAAAATCTTTCCAAGATCACGAGTAGCTAAGCTCCGCCCACAGATCTACGGGCAAAGCTACGCACAGGTCAAAGAGACCAATGAGCAAGCAGCTCAGCCCCAGTAGTCACGGTCCACCACCCACACACTGTCCACAGCAGCCCTGGTTATGCATTTATTTTCAGATTGGGAAATGCTTAAGATGCCACCGTATTTTAAAATGCAGGATACATTTTAAACAAAACAAGTGGCACTGCCTGAGCTTGTTCAATTCAAAGACCACAGGAAGCACAGGGTGCCCACAGTTGCCTCCAGGGCTACGGTGACTTCATCTTAAAACAACCCCCAAAGGCCCAGCGTGTTAAAGGCTTGGTCCCCAGAGCACGGCATTGTTAAGAGGTGAAGGGAGCTTTCAGGACAGCAAGAGGGAAGAAGTTAAATCATTAGGGGCGTAACTTTGAAGGGGATACTGAGACCCCTCCTCCCAGGCCCAGGAGAAGCTTCTCTGCCACCCACCCCCTGCCACAATCATGTGTCCTACCACAGACCTAAAAGCAAAGGAGCCAGGGTGCCCCTGGACCCAGATCCAGCAGAGGCTGAAATAAAATGCTCCTCCTTGTCAGAGCTTTCCTTGGGCATTCTGTCACAGCAATGGAGAGCCGGATGAGGTGGCCGAGGGAACCGGAAGACAGTAGAACAGCTTCCTAGGCATCTTCCTACCCTTATCCATAAACCATGAGCATGTATTTTATAGAGAATTAGTCAAAAAGGTGGCGAGGAAGAAGAAATACAGTCACGAAATCACAAGTAACACAGAGGACTGGTAGAGCACACACTCCCGCCAGCCCTGCCCCGCACCTACTCAAAGCCTGCCTTTCCTCCACGTCTGGGCACAGACTCTGTAAGCCTTTCCACAGGAGACAAACTGGAAACTCCTGTCCCCATCAGGGAGACAACCGCATCTGTCACCTGACCTCCCAGGACATCTCTTCTCCCAGCCACGTCCGTCTGTCCGACAGCACTCGCCAAAACCTGGAAGTCTGTCCAGCAGCAGTACATGGCCTTGTGGCCGGGGAGTGTGGGGAAGGAATGGAGGAAGCCAAAGCCACACTGAGCCTGGACCCAGCAAGCAGCAGGGGGCCTAGTCACCAGGGACAGCACCCTCCCAGCCCCAGGTCCCAGCCAGGACACCCACTCAGGGCGACAGGGAAGCTCCCTGAAGGAAGGCTTTGTGCCCCCAGGTTTGTGCGCTCAAGGAGGTGGGTCTGTTTAGTTGCCTGAGCATACTTCTGATCCACTTCCAAAATGGCCAGTAAGGAGCAAGCTGGGTGCCCAGGGAAGTTCTAGGAAAGGTGATGGATTACCAAGGAGCAATGCCAGGGGCAGGCCCAGGGAGGTCTTTGTTCTGGAAGGAATGTGCACAGAGGCAGACACCCTGGCTAATGGCCCAGAGTGGCCTCAGGGCTGCCCGCCCGCAGGGAGGCCAGATGTGGGACTGTGCAGTTTATTGTGGGCCCACTGTGAACGAAAGGCTGCAAACTGCAGCTGTGATCCAAACTAAAGAAGAGAGCCAGGATTCCTGAACCCTCTGGCGGGAAATAACTGGCTCCTGGGAGCCTGGAGTAGGCCCGCCTCTCCTGTAAAAAAGAGAGGCAGGACAGGCAGACTGCATGGCCCTGCCCACAACTCCAGAGTAATTTTCTTTCTTTTTTTTTTTCTCTTGCAACTACGGCTTCTGATACATTGAAAACACCAGGGCTTGGTTCCTGTCTCTGCTAGCTGTTTCATGATGGTCTTCACACAGGAGGTGCCACATTACGTTGCTGGGACACACCTGAAAGCATCTCCTGCTGCTGTGGAGTGTGGCCTGGTGTGCAGTCATTGGCAAGCACCCTGGTTAAAACTTCCTGGACCCTGCTTGGGCAGCTTCAGTCAGAATTTCCGAAGTCATCTAATCTTTGAAACAGAAACAAGGCCAGCCAGAAAGGGTGTGTGACTGGGATTATCTCTCAGAAGAGGAAGAGGAAGGGCCAGTAACTTAATGTGCCATAATTAGAGCTCAAGGAAGGAAGAGGAGATGTAAAGAAAGGCGGACTTGGTGTCCGAGGAAGCAGCTGGGAAGGGACAGGAGTCCTGGCTGTGGCAGAGCCTGGCCTGGTCACTCAAGCAGGGAGAGGGCTGGGGAAGATGCTTTTCTTTTTTTAAATTTTTTAAAACTTATTATTTTCTATGTGTATGAGTGTTCTGTCTGCATGTAGGTTGGTGCACCCATATCGTGCAATGCTTCAGAGGTCAGACGAGGGCGTCAGATTCCCTTGGAACTAGAGTCAAAGACAGTTCTTAGCCGCCATGTGGGTGCTGGAAACCAAACCCCGGTCCTCTGCAAGAGCAGTCAGTGCTCTTAAACGCTGAGCCATCTCTCCAGCCCCGGAAGCTCCTTTTCTAAGAACCCCAAGCATTGCAGACTCTGGACTCAAATGCAGAACCACAGTGTGGGTGGGCTGCTTACACTCACCACAACAGATTCCTTCCAGAAGATGGAGACTTATCCGAAAGTCAAATTGTGGCTAGAAAGAGAAGCCAACACCAGCCCTGAGCCTTACCCCCTCAGCCTCGGGTAGACAGACAAAAGGACCAATCCTACTAGGTGGTGGACCCTCCGAGGAGCACCAGACCCTCTGGTCAGGGGAAATTTTTCTATACCACTGGTGTGGCCTCCTTCAACACAACATTTCATTAAGTTTGCCTATTTGAGATAAAACATATTATTAATACTAGATTACCTCTCTCTTTTTAAAAGATCAGTATAACTTTATAGGGGTCATTATGATGAACTTCAAGATCACTCTCTTGGGCTAGAGTGATGGTTCAGCAGTTGAGGGCACTTGCCACCAAGCCTGATGATTTGAGTTTGATTCCCGCAAGGTGTGAGCTGACCTCAACACATGGGCCATGGACATATACATGCTAACTGAACGAATAAATAAATAAATAAATAAATAAATAAATAAATAAATGGATGTAAAGAGTAAAAAAGAATTGGCACAGGAGGGCATTCTGAAAGATCCTAACTGCCGCTGTCCTTCACCTCTCAAGCAAGATGACTTCAAGATGACATCAGTCATCGGCTACCCTTTCTTCCTGGGTCTCCTGGAACAGGTCAGAGGCAGTCCCCACTAGACATCTGTGTAACACATGAAGAACCCTACCCTTGACTGCACCAGGGACAAGCACAAAACAAGAACCAGAACCAGCCATGGTGGCTCATGCTTGCAAATGCAACACTCGGGAGGCTGAGGCAGGAAAATCACCAAGAGTGTGAAGCCCATATGAGGTATACAGCAAGATCCCATCCCGAACATAAGTATAAATAAAAGCAAAGCGGGTGGGGGGGGTGTTGGGGGGGGTTACCAGGCATTCTCTGAGAATACAGAGAGCAAGACAGCAGGATGTCACACAGCCACTGAGACTGAGCTCAGCACTATGTCCCACACACAACAGCAGCAGACGTGCACAAAACATTCTGATGTGAAGAGTTTAAAAAGAGGCTGGAGCCGGGCATGGTAATGTACACTTTTAATCCCAGCCCTCAGGAGGCAGAGGCAGGTAGATCTCTGTGAGGTCAAGGCCAGCCTGGTCTACATAGCAAACTCCAGGCTAGCTGGGACTAAAAGGAGACCCTGTCTCAAAAAGACAGGAAAAAAAAAAAAAAAAAAAGAGGCTAGAGAGATGGCTCAGCAGTTAAGAGTACTGAGTACTGGCTGCTCTTGCAGAGGACCTGGGTTTGATTCCCAGCACCCACATGGGAACTAACAAACACCCATAACTCTAGCTCCAGAGGATCCAATGCCCTCCTCTGACCTCTGAGGGCATTGCATGACATGGGTGCACTTAAATGCAGGTAAAACCCTCATACACATAAAATAAAAATAATCCGAAAAACCCAAAGAGTTCAAAAAGAATTTTCAAGGATCTTGAGAATCCTGAATTTGTACTTTTTACAGTGAAGAGGTACGGAGGCAATCAATGCCGTTGCCCTTGAGCTGTGTTTAGCAAACCATACCAACATGTGGCTGAATATAGCGAAATATGATCCAAAATTTGTGCTCAGTCTAAGAGCATTAGATGGGAGTGATTTTTACCATCTTGGGTTTTATTTTGTTTACTTTCATGTGGTGCTGGGGATCAAACCCAAACCTTCACAGCTCTACCACTGTGATACACCCCAGCCTGGGTGTTTTAAAATGGATACATCCATAGTAAGGAATTTAAACACCAAGTCCACATAGAAAGGCCCATAAGGATACAGCTGCTCCCCTGTGAGAATTAAAAGTAACTGTGCTCTTTCTGTTTACACTCTATTCTCTGAGAAACAAAGAGTAGCTACAAGTTAACCAAATGCCTACTTAAGCAATGGCTCCAACCCCCTTATTCTTCTTTTGTGGTTCTCAGCCTCAGCCTTTAACAGCTGTGCTATCCCTCCAGCTCCACCCCCCCTTATTCTAAATCCACAAACTCCAGTGCCTGGGACTGGCTCCTGTCATTCTGGCAGCACTGTCCAGTTCTGTCCAGGTGAGTTGAAGAACCCTTGCCCTTCACAGCCCAGTGCTTGTCAGGGCCCTACAAGAAGGACCAGTCCATATACTAAAGAACTTTAGCCTAGACCCAAACCATCTACCCTAGCTTCTCCCAAATGGCCCAAACCCAACATACTCCACCCAGATACAAAACAGAACAATATGGGGTAAGCAGTCCAGAGGAACCCCGTGAAGAGCCCCGACAGTGGGCAAATGCACAGCCCTTCCTGTCTGCAGAAACCAGAGAGCTCTTGCCGGGGGTGTTCAGCTCTTCCTATATGCAAGTCCAGACACAGGGTCAGAACAGGCTTCCCTGGCATCCGGAGGGAGCTTGCTCACACTAGGCTGATCCTACGGAACAAGGCACAGGGGTAGGGGATCCGGCGCATGCACACCTTGCGATGTTCCGAGCATGGGTCCTTGTATGTAGATTCCTGGACAGACAGGGAATTGTGACTGCCAGATGGAGGTTCAGAAATGTCCCCCTTTGGTCCCTGCACTCCACCTTCTTGCCTGTGGCCTCCCTACTTCCCAGGTTATTGCTATACCATGTGCTACAATCCCAGCAACACCTCCCACAGCACAGAAACATATTTTCCACCAGGTGCACTTGAGCTCCAGGGTCACATTTGCAAGTAACTCAATTTCAGAACATGGGAGGCTGAGAGATACTTTGTAAAAGCCAATCCGTTTGCATTCTGGAGTGCGCTGCTCCCCCAAGCTAGTACTTTTTCTATCTTCTAGCTGGTTACGGTTTTGATAGAAATAACTCAAGTGCTGCTGCTGAAAGCTTTTGGCAGCGTCAGCTGAGGAAATGCTGTCCCAACACGTATTAGAATCAATTGACAGAGGAACAGCGGGGGGCAGCCAGGAGAGGGCCACCTACCCGAGGGGCCCTGCCCCAGAACCCTGGGCTAGTGCATACCACAGTTCAACAACTTGGGCAGGTTCTTTGGCTTTTCTTTTCCCTTCTGTAAAATGGTGTAAGAATCCCACCTCCCTGCAAGAGCTGGTCCTTGGGCAAAATGAAATAAATACATGCAGAGTTTAGTGCACTCAATCAGCGCCGGGCACGATTTTGGCTTCTTGCCATTTGCCCCAGTTAGCTCCCCAGGACCCAACTCAGCTCTGTGACTGCCCCCTACACACCACATACACACACACACACACACACACACACACACACACACTGCAACACGCACACACCACAGCCAGCCAGCTGCAGCCACTCCCCGCCCCCTTTTTCCTGGTCCTCAGCACAGAAAGGCCTTTCTTAATACTTGTTGATTGATTTGCGAATATAACCTCCCTCCCGGGCTCCAAAGAAGGAAGAGCCAAAATCACAAGAACACTCAAATCTCATTTAAAAGGGAAAGAATGAAACGTCTTTAAAAAGAATTAATTATGTTACAGACCAAAGGATCAATAAATAGACCAAAATGTCAAAAGGGTGAATTATTCAATACTGATATTATAATTTCTGTATTTCTACTTTGGAGTATACTTTGAAAGCTATCTACCATCAGGCATTGGGGGCCGGGGGGGGGCAGTCTCAGGACATAAAAGTTTGAGGGAGTCCCAATCAGTTTCGACTACCTACCGTCTTTAACCTCCTGAAGGGAGCTTTTTGTTTCCAGTTACTGTGGAGAGTCCAGGTCACCTGCTGGCCGGGTCCACAATGCCCGTGGGAGAAGCGAGAGGTTCTGAGTCTTCCCCGTATGGATTCTTAAAGCAATTCAGGCAAGCGTCCCAGGACTCAGTGGTCCGATCACAGCACCCGATGGCACAGGAGCCCCGCACCTTCCCTCCCACCCCCGCCCCCACCGCCTGTCAGCGACACCCCGGCGTGCCAGGAGGCACGTGCCGCAGGTGCCCCTTGGGCCTGCGCTCCCTCCGAGGGGCGGGAAAAGGCGAGTGGCACCCCTGCTTCCCAGCCACGGAAAGGAAAGGAAAAGAGGCGCTCGAGGGCACTTGCCTGGACAGGGCGGGATGGGACAGGAGTCCTGCGTTATCCCGGAGCAGCCCCCAGCGTCTCTCGTCGCAGCGTCCCGGGCTGTCCCAGGGAGCAAAGTCCGCCGGGCCGCGGCGCGACAGCGCGCTCCGCCCCCGCCTGGCGTGCACGGCTCCCGGCGCCCGCCCGGCCCCGGACCCCGCGCGCCCTCCCCGGCGCCCGCCAGGCCCCGGACCCCGCGCGCCTTCCCCGGCCCCGACCCTGAACTATCTCCGCAGCGGGCTCCGCTCCCAGCCAGCCCGGCCCCCGCGCCGCAGCGCCAAGTTCCCGTGTGCCGACAACCGGATCCCCGCGCCCGGGGCTCCCAACCTGAGCGGAGCCCCAAACAAAGAGGGCGGCGCGCGGCTGCCCTGCCCCGCTCCCGGCCGCGGTACCTGTGCGAGCCCGCGGCGCGGTCCGGCGGGGCGATGGCCGAAGCGAGGCTGGGCTCCGAGCAGCTCGCGGGCGGGCCCGTCCTCCTGGCTGGCGGCCCGCGCCCGCGCCAGGGCCCCCTCGAGGCCGCTCGGGCAATCGCCACGGACCGCCCGCGCCCAGGGCCCTGCAGGTCACCTGCCCTCGTCACCCAACAACGTCTCCGAGCTGCCCCCGGCCCTGCCCCCTCCCCGGCCCCCAGCCCCGGCCCGCCTGCCCTGTGCGCCCCTACAGCTCCCCTTTCCATAGCTTCGCTAAGTACCCGGGGCTCCCGGCACTCCGGAGGCTCACCAGTCCCAGGTCCGTGGAAGTGCACCTGGAGAGGCAGGTTCGAGTCCCATTCCTGCAAAACCAGTTTATTCTTTCATTCGGTGTGTCTATGCATTGTGCCTGAGGGGAGAAAGGCTTACCCTGCTCGCCTGTACTTTACTACCTCCCTGAGGCTCCACAAAAGTAAAGCAGGAGTCAGGATAGCCCAAGATGCTTTGACAGCCTCTGGAAGGGCCAGGTCATGTATGCAAGGACACAGAGAAGACTTTAGAAGTCACTTGACTTCTTCCCGGGAAGCTGGGACAAAGAGCAAGATTTAGGCAGACCAGGAACACACAAGAAAGAAGCGCCTTTGCAGACCAGTTCTCTGAAGAGGACAGACTAACAAACTGTCCATGGCTAAGATTCAGATGACCGGTGTCTTGTGAACTGTAGATATGCCATTTTATGACACCGGCAGCCCCTATTACCTTCCAGAAGACACCCACGGTAGCCCTACAACTTGCAAAAGAGGAAATTGCATCTGGCCCATGTGGCAAATGCTTTGGAATCCTACCTGGAGTGAAGGCCCTGCCTGGAGCCAAATTTCCAGGAGCTGTCCTTCTTCCTTGCCCACTTCAAGGAAGCCGGGAAAATCAGGCCTGTCAAGGATGGGAGGGAGGCAGAGCATCGGATGTAGCCATCAGAAACACCCAGGGTCTAAACGCTAAATTCTCCTGTCACAGAGGGAGCAGCCAGCCAGACCCCATTTCACTGTGAAAAGTGGAGCCTGGGCTGCACTCCACCTGGATGAGAGGTGAGGCCTGCTGTTGCAGGAAGACTGGCTCGCTAGTCCTTGAAGCTTTGGAAAGTAGCAGGACCACTGTGTGTCCCTTGGAAGGAGCATTGCTTCCCTGAGGCAGAAGCTTCCTGGGCACTGAGCCTCAGGCCCTGGGGGTCGGGAGATGAAGCAGACAGTCCCCTGCCCTCTGGGACGTTGTCATGAGGTGAGGCACAGAATACTTAGAAAGAAGCCTTGAAAGGACAGTAGAGAAGAGTCTCATTCCTTGTGTGAAGGGGGGGCAGGAAGTGTGACTTAACTCTTCAATCTGGTAAGGAAACACCCCATATTCCTACTTGACCTGCCCAAGATCACCCAGCTGGTCTGGATCAAGGTATCATAAGGGCCCAAGGTCACCTGGTTCTGTGCTGGCCGACCAGGTTTCTCCAAGTTGCAAATTCACCCCATGTTCCATCCCATGGGACCATTGGGCAGCCTCTGGAAGACTGCATGAATTAACTTCACAAGGTGTTAAGATAGCCCCTGTTAGAAGTCATGCTGAAGGCTGCTTAAGAGGACAAGATGAGGAGGACTCCAGGCAGGTCTGTCAGGCAGTCTCTTCTAAGATCCTCCCCTATCTGCTACCCCCACCCAAGCCAAGTGGTCTCTGACACCTGGTCCTACACCTCTCACTGCTATAGTAGTCCCAGTGGGGGCTGGATACCCTAACTGTATCCGTCTTGTCTAGTTCATGCAATGTGTGTCTCTACATTAGATGAAGCAGAGAGAAGCCAGCTTTGGGTATCCTGAGAACTCCACGTCAGGCTCTCTGGCCTCTACCTGGTTGCTGTATCTTGTCTGCAGGATGAATAAGGGAACCTTTGCAGGCATGGCCTGGGCCTGGGCCTTCCAGAACTCAGTGCCTCGGGGCCTCCCACTTGCTGTGATTTTGAATTTCCAAGAACTTAAACCAAAACAGGGCATGAGTAATTATCTGAAAAAGAGATCACGCATTTTTCCACCCTTGCCTTCCAAAAATATCTCAAACTTGAAAACAAAAGTGTCAAACTAATTTAACAAAAGAGAAGTCTGCCAGGAGCCCCCCACCCCCACCCCCACACACCGTGGCTCCAAGTAGGGGAGGGGGCTGGGTGGCTGGAACGTTGGGGAACTCCTTCCTTTCTCAGCTCCAGCCTGCAGGCTCCTTGCTTCTCCGGACTAGCCTTCTGGAATCTTCATAGGAAGCCTGAGTTCATTGCCATGAACACCATCTTTACCATGACCAATCTGATCATTTTTATTCTTCCATCCATAATGTGGATATTTTCCTTACTGCTCACTCTTTTCACTGAAAGTTAATGTTTTTCAAAGACCCATGAATGTCAGGAAACATAGATGATGTAGCACGTGACTCTGCAGTGCTGTGAGGCAGTCACCAGGGCTTGGCCTTCAGAGCCAGCATCTTCCAAGACATTCCCTACACATTCCTCCCTTTCTTCTCTTCCTTTTGTGTCCCCAAACATCCAGGCCCTCACCCACAACTGGAGTAGGCTTCACACTTAGCCCAGTCAGAGTCATCTCAGTTTCCATGTTTTTATTTAGATTTTTTTTTTGAAACATGATCTTACTACGTGGCCCATGCTAATCTCGAACTCACAACTCCTGCTTCTGCTGCTCCAGGGTTGGATTTGTAGGTGAGTACCACCACAGCCCACCCAGAACTTCCCCTTTATTGTGTCCAGAATCTCTTGCAAATCTATGAAACCCGCCTGTCGTGAATGACCAGTTGTATGTGTCAGTGTGAGTGGGATAAGTAACTGCGGGTCAGTCAAGCACTACTTCCAAGGATCCTGCGGTATTTCGGAAACACATAGCCTTTGGATTGCTAAGTGAGTAAAGAAGTTGGCTCTCCCCAGGGGTTTGGGTGTGAATCCCTGTCCTCGGAGGGCTGAAGAATAAAAAAAGATAGGAGAGCAATGGTTCTCTCTTCTTGAGTTTGCAAGTCCCCACTGTCCCAGCCTTGCACAGAGCACTTCCGATTCACAAGCCTTCAGAGTCAGACTGCATGATACCACAGCTTTCCTGGCTCTGCAGGATGGTGGGACTTCTTGGTCTTTATAATCTAACATTAGCCGATCTCTATGATAAATCTGTCTTCTATATCTCTATATAAGTCCTTTGGGTTCTGTTTCCTGGAAAGCCTCATTAATATGTTGCTCTATTCCCCAAACACACACACACCAACTTCTGCAAGGACCTATGGTTCCTGGGGGACAAATGCAGTCTCAGGGTCTTTGTGTAACAAGTCAGTTTTCCTGGGAAGTAGTCCCTGAGATGCTGTGGACCGTGCCTCTCTGTACATGATGAGTTTATACAACAAACCTTCATGGAGTGAGTGCTCTGGGCCAATCCCGAGGCCCCTGCTTTGGGGCTGGATAGCCACATTGAGAAGTCAGAGTCTTAATGAGATCCCAATGCATCATGATGGATGGGCTCTGAGATCCAGACACTGCCTAATTAAGGAGCCTTCAACCTCCACCATCACAATCCTGATAGATTCTCATTGGGCTTCAGCTTGACAGTTTCTAATGATAGGGTCAGTGCAGCCTTGTGAAAATCAGCCTGTTCAGCCATTAGTCGTTTGGCTTGGTAGGAAGGCCTTTCTCAGAGAACTACATGTAATACTCTGATGAGACCAGGACATGTCTCCCCAGGACTGTGGGTCAACCAAGGGGGAGGACTGACTGAGAAGGGATCTCTGGAGTAGCAGGCTGAAAAGCCTGGCTTTTGCAGGCCAGGTTGCTGCATGTGGTTGGAAGAAGGAGAGTGCACACTGCAGGAAAAGTAGCATTTTACAGGCATGGTACAGACACTGAAGGCAGCGCTGGAGCCTGTACCAGGGAGGGAGGAGGGAAGAGAAGGACAGGAGGAGAGAACTAACAGGTAAGCGAGCACCCATGAATACTACTGGGAACCTGGGCTGTCGATCGCATGACCCAAAACATAAGAAACACTCAGGGCTGGGCGTGGTGGCACATGCTTTTAATCCCAGCACTTGGGAGGCAGAGACAGGTGGATCTTTATGAGTTCAAGGCCAGCCTGGTCTACTTAGTGAGTTCCAGACAGCTGGAGCTACAGGGAGACCCTATCTCAAAAAGACCAAAAAGAAAAAATACTCAGGGACTGGAGAGATGGCCCAGTGGTTTAGAACACTGGCTGCTCTTGCAGAGGACCAGGGTTCAATTCCCAGCACCTACTTGGCAACTAACAACTGTCTGTAACTGCAGTTCCAGAATCTGACACCTTCTTCTGACCTCCATGGGTGCACTTACATATATGCAGGCAATACACTCAGGAAGGAGCCAGACAACAGGATGGCTAAACTCAGCTTGTTTAATTCAGAAAGACTAGAGTAAGAATCCTGGTGCCATAGCAGAGTCAGCTCGATGTTTCTGTCGCCTCTGGTGGTAAGGATGAATCTCAGGGCCTTGAACATGCTGGGTAGGCAGGCAGGCGTTGGACCCCTGAGCTACATGCTGGGTAGGCGGGCAGGCGTAGGACCCCTGAGCTACATGCTGGGTAGGCGGGCAGGCGTTGGACCCCTGAGCTACATTCCAACTCAGCCTGCTCTAAGCTGCACAATGAAGTTGCTAACACTCAAGCCTTGGGACCTTAGTGGGAGCTGATTAGCTTTGGTCCTTGTAGCTCTGGGCCTGACAGAGGCAGCTCAGGCTGTGGAGCCCTGTGGAGGGCATAGTCCCACGAGCCTTGGACACTGGCTGAGGTGGAGAAGAGTGCTGCCAATACTCACTTCTGGCTGCACAGGGTCTGGAGCCTTAGTGGGGCTCTGTCTACACTACCTAGAAATTCACAGCCAGGCAGCCAGACAGTTGTGCATTGGAGAAGGGAACGAGCACCCAAGTATTTTACAATCATTCAGCAGCAGTCCGCCAAGAACCTGAAAGTATTTTGCAGTTAAGTGAGGGTGGCAAGCCCAGCCCCCTGTGTGAGGAGCGTCAGCTCAGCAGGGTGGCCCCCCTTTGTCTCTTTAGTTTTTAAAGATTTTCTTTATTTTTATTTTATATGTATAAATGTTTTGCTTGCACGAATGTAAGTGTACCATATGCATGCCTGGTACCGACAGAGGCCAGAAGAGGGCGTTGGAGTCCCTGGAATGGGAATTAGGAATGGGGGTGAGCTGCCAAGTGGGTGCTGGCAACCAAACCCAGGTCATCTGCAAAAGCAGCCAGTGCTCTTAACCACTGAGCCATCTCTCCAGCCCCTGAGTGTTTCGTATGTGTTCGGTCATGTGACCCACAGCCCAGGTTCCCAGCAGCCCCTCCAGCTCCATTCCCATCCTTTCTGGAGGGCTTTCTTCTCCCTGTCTGTCATTCTTTCCAGACCTGCTGCATCCCCATAGTAGCCCTTGCAGATCTATGTCTTTTGCATAGTATACCAGTAGCTAACATCAGAGCAGTTTCATGGCTTGCTAGAAAAGGCAATCACGGATCGCTTGCAATCTTCCCTGACCTTAAGCGTGGCATTACCTCCTGTTTGGAGTCCGGGGTTCTGAGATCTTCCCTGTGCTGGATGCACCGGCCTCAGCCTGTCTTTGCTCTGGTATCTCTCTTCTAAACTGTAGGCACTGCATCCCTCAGCCAGCTGCTGGGGACCAGCTTTGTCCACAGCTGTGTTCTCCAACTAACCGTGAGCTCCTTAGGCTCGTAGTCTGGAGCTAGCCAACTTGACTGAGTTTCAGTTACTTACAGTGGCCATTTATTTGCTGTGGAGCCTTGGCAAATTAGCCTCATCGTGCCTCGGTTTCTTCTGTAAGAAATGGAGGCCCGCCAGTTGTGGTGAGGCATGCTTTTTTTTTTTTTGGTCTTTTTCGAGACAGAGTCTCCCTGTAGCCCCAGCTGTCCTGGAACTCACTCTGTAGACCAGGCTGGCCTTGAACTTACAAAGATCCACCTGCCTCTGCCTCCCAAGTGCTAGGATTAAAGGCGTGGGCCACCACACCCGGCTGAGGCATGCTTTTGATTCTGGTATATGGGGCAGAGTCAGATGGATCTCTGTGAGTTCAAGGCCAATCTGGTCTACGTATCGAGTTTCAGGCCAGCCAAGGTTTGAACTTGGGTCCTCTGCCATCATGACAGAATTTCCTCATCATCCTCATTCCCAGACCCTGAGACTGAAGACCAGTCTAGGAGAATAGCAGAGATGGTTTCCTATCCATACAAGTTTGCTGGACTTTGTTCCGTGAAACCTTTTCTGCCTCTACCATAGCTTCTCTCCAAGCCAAATCTATCCCCTGCTTCAGGTTTGGATTCTGAACTCCACACACCATCAGCACCACTTGGGAAGTGATCAGATTTTCATCCTAGATCTGGGGAATTCCCACCTGGATCCAGGAATGTGCTCAGAGTAGAGGTTTTGCAATTCCGAAGAAGTCTATAGTGTTTAGGGGGCTTTGTTATCCCAGTCTCTTCATCCGTAGCCTGAACCCTGGGCTCTGGACTGACTTTCCTTTGGAGGAAAAAAAATCTATAGATTTTAAACTGGCACAAGAATTGAGCTGAATGACTTCCCGGAAGATCAAAGGAAGGAATGAATTCAAATACACTGTGCTACTGTTGGTTCCCTGTGAGATTCTCTAGAATCCAGTCTGGTCCTGGAGGATGTATCACACATAACTCTGATGGGAATTGTGAAGATTCACAAATCTTCGCCAGTGAATGAATGCATTTGTACAGTCAGAGAGGCACTAAAAATGAGACATGTTCCTTTGCAGATTTGTAAGGAGTACAAGACACCTCCATCTCCTACACACCCAAGTAACCCAGGTCCAAGGCTGGCTCAGAGGATTCATGAATTACATATATACATATACACACACACACACAAACACACACACACTGACACGCATATATGTATGTATATATAGGTCTTTTGAGACAGGGTCTCCCTGTAGCCCCAGCTGGCCTAGAATTCACTGTGTGGAACAGGCTGACCTCACTCTTTCAGAGATATCTGCCTGCCCCTAACTTCCAAGTGCTGGAACTTAAGGCATGTGTATTAGTCAGGGTTCTCTAAAGAAACAAAAGCAACAGGATGAGTATATATATAACTATATACAATTTATTGATTTGCTCACGTGACGGAGCTCAACAGTAGCACCGAACTGGAGAGGCCGGGAATCCAGGGAGCCGCTCAGTCCGCAAGGCTGGATGTCTCAGGAGTCCCAGTCTAGTGCTGAAGGCCCGAATGGATTCCAGGAGATCTGCCGGTCTCAGTACACGCTGGGATCCGAAAGGTTGATCACAGCAGCAAGACAAACTCACCAGATGAGAGAAACAAGACGCAGGAGGAAAAAAAGGACCAGCTCCCTGCTCTGTGGCCTTAAATACTACCCTGCCGGCAGAAGGTAACACCCACATTTGGGGTGGGCCATCCGGGTTGAGTTGGTCCAATCAGAAGACCCTGTTTCTCTTTTTTTTTTGTTTTTTTTTTTTTGGGTCTTTTCGAGACAGGGTCTCCTTGTAGTCCAGCTGTCCTGGAACTCACTCTGTAGAACCAGGCTGTCCTTGAACTCACAAAGACCACCTGCCTCTGCCCCCAAGAGGAGGATAAAAGGCGGCGCCACACGCCCGGCTGGCAAGACCCTTTTCTCTTATTTGTTCCTTAGTCCAGTCAAGTTGACACCCAGGATTAACCATCACAGCATGCAACACCATGCCGTACTTTTGTGAAGTACATTTTCACCATCAGAATAAAGCATAACATGGTAGTCCTATGTGTCCACTGTTAACTTTAATTTTATTATCATGCTATGTGTGTGCCTGGTGTACGTGTGTGGGCATGGCTGCCATGGCACGTGTATGGAGGTCAAAGGTCAACTTTGTGATGCTTGTTCTCTCCTTCTACCTATCCATGGCTTCGGGCTTGGACTCAAGTTGCTAGGCTGGCATGGCGTGTGCCCTCCTTAGCTGAGCCATCTTGCCATCAGGCACTGTGAAGCTGGTATGCGCTCACCCCCTGCCCTGTCCACACAGGCTCTCCAGCCCCCTGGGAAGTGCAGAGTGACTGGAGCCCGAGTGGTGGGGTGCAGCTCTTGAACTGATTCCCATTCATTCTTATTTCTAAATGATTCAATAAACACCCATCTTCATTGCTGTTTTTCTTCTACTTCCAAATTCTTCAGAGTCCAGTGTATTGAAATACAGAAATCCCAGGGGCCCATCACTCACCTTGCCCTCCCAATCCAAAGCCCCAGTCAAGAATAACAGTTACCTCCCAAATGCCCACCTCCTTCTCAATATGCTGAGATTAGCCCTGCCCTTGGCTCCCAGAGCAAGCTGAGAGGAGACAAGGACTGAAAGCCAGCAGCAGGTCACAGCAGCACTCTCTGGGCTCTGTGGATATTTGCCTGAGCCAGCCAGCCTCTTCCAAGCCCAATTCCATTATTCACACTGTTAGAGAGTCTTTTTTTTTTTTTTTGTTTTTGTATTTTTTATGAGACAGGGTCTCCCTTTAGTCCCAGCTGGCCTGGAGCTCGCTATGTAGACCAGGCTGGCCTGGAACTCACAGAGACTCGCCTGCCTCTGCCTCGTGAGTGTTGGGATTAAAGGCTTGTGCCACCACACCCGGCTGGATAGTCTTGATGATTAAAACAAAACCTCCTTCCTAGCTGCAGTGGTTTGCATGGGAAATGTCCCCAGTAAGCTCCAACTCTTTGAATGCTTGGCCCCAGGAGGTGGTGCTTGGTGCAGAAGTTCAGGAAGCATGGCCTTGATGGAGGAGGCCCAGCCAGGGGACAGCTCTGAGAGTTCATAGCCTTGCCCCACCCACTTCTAGGACTCTCTCTCTCTCTCTCTCTCTCTCTCTCTCTCTCTCTCGCCTGCTTGAAGATGTGAGCCTTCAAAATTCTCTTCCAGCTGCCTCCTCCTCCCATGCCTCTCCCCAGCCAGATGGCCTCTTATTCCTCCAGAACCATAAGACCAATAAACTCTTCCTTCTAGCCGGGTGTGGTGGTGTACACCTTTAATCCCAGCACTTGGGAGGCAGAGACAGGTGGATCTCTGTGAGTTCAAGGCCAGCCTGGTCTACACAGTGAGTTCTACATAACCTCTTCCTTCTATGAGTTGCCTTGGTGTATTAGTCACTTTTCTGTTGCTGTGATAAAGCACCATGACCAAGGAACTTATAAAAGGAAGAGTTTATTTGAGCTTACGATTGATGGTCCCAGGGAATTAGAGTCCATTGTGGCGGGAGGCATGGTGGCTGGATCTGGAGCAGGAAGCCGAGGGTCACATCTCACAAAGAGCACAGGAAGCAGAGAGAGCAACTGTAGACCACGAGGCTTGTTAAGCTCACTAAGCCTGCCCCCAGTGACACACTTCCTCCAGCACGGCCACAGACCCCAAGACCTCCAAACAGCGCCACCAACTGGAGACAAACGTCTGAATACCTAGAGCCTATGGGGGACACTCATTCAAACCACCACACTTGGTTACGATGTTTTATCACAGCAACAGAAAAGCAACTAATATCCTAACTTTGCAGGCTTCAGTGGAGATGCCCATTCTGTGAGTCAAGCTCCAACCAATGATACACAAACTACAACCTGCCGGATTTTGCCCATGTGTCAAGACTATGGAAGGATTCATACACGTAGAAGCTGTCGGGTTCTTCAGTCTCCCTGGCCCTGGCATCTGCTGTTCAGCACCATAGCCCTCATTTTTCTTCATGGCCTAATATGAGAAGCAGTGTTCTGAATTAAATACATGCTTTTATAGATAAGAATGACAGATTGTCTTTCCAATATCGGAGTCTTGTACTCATTTGGCTGACTAAAAGTTTCTATGTTTAGTAAGGAATTTGGGCAAGTTGGTGAAAGAACTTACCTTTTAAAGTAGAAAGAGAACGAATATGTTTAGTGCACAGCACAGAACAACAGACTTGGCAGTCACAGAAGAACAGGCAGTGGGTGGTGGTGGTCTGGAGGCCTTCATGTGGCAGAGTCCTGGTTCTGTTAGGGTGAGCCACTTTGCTTACAATTTCTTGTCAAGCATTTCTGGCCATGTAGATGAGGGCAGCTCTGTGGTAATGAATTGTAGCTAATATTGCTTGGCCTTGCCATTCTGGCATTCCACTGTGTGGGTGAAATACAGCGTGCCTGCTCTGTTGTGTGGGCACTCTCTGAACCAGGTCTTTCAATCACAGCCTTCCCTCTGCACTGTTTTGAAAGTCTAGAAACGATGGCTGTGCAGTTTCATGGGTACGACTCATAGGTGAGAAAATAGCAGGTGGCCCATCTGAGGGTCACGGGCCTTTCTCCAGGTAGGACCGAGTGGGTCAACACACCAGGGGCTCTTTCCTGTCCAAGTATCTGGCCAATCCCCAGGCCCAGCTCAGTGGCAGGGCTTTTACCATGGATGCCCCTGGTCTTGTTCACAGCATTTGAGCCAGGTGAAGGCTCAGGGCTCTTTTCTGAGCATTCTGCCCAGAGTGCTGTAGTGGTCACTGCTGTGGACCTTCAGCCCAGAAGGACTACCTGTAGGCTTATCATCACATCCTAAAAGTACTGACTAGAAAGATAAAGTAAGAAAGTGGCTGTAAAGTGGTCTTAATTTTACATCCCCTTAAGGTAAAGAGCAAAAGGTAGAAGTGATCTTTCCTGGCAATTTCATTTCAGTTTAACAAGTAATTTATTGAGCACTGAAATCAGTATTTGTGCTGCACGGGAACTGGCATAGATAGGGTGTTGCTGACCTTTCCCTTGGATGGTAGGACAGCAGCCTAAGGGTACCTGCGCACATGGAGACACATATATAAAGATGATTCACTCCGGTGTCAAGACCTTCAGGTAGCAGGAGGACCTGACCCTGTGAGAAAGGAGGTTTCCTGAGATGTGGAGGTGCAACTGAGGAGCTGGAAAGCTTAGAGAAGACACTGAGAGGGGCATGGCTCTGTCCTTGTGGAAATACTGAGGAATGCAGGGAGCTCTGACCAAATCTGTCCTGCTTGCTGCATCCAGTTCAGCACCAGCTGGGCTACAGGCTGCTGGAGGCTCCCTCCGGGGACAAGGCACTTGCTAATCTAGAGGAGAGCTGGTCTGATGGCATCTCAGGGTCAGCGGCCTTGGGGCACAGGACTGACACCTGTGTTTGGAATTCGGCCGTTTCCCCAGCTCCATTTTACCTTCCAGAAGAATGATGAGACGATTTCCAGCTTTGGACCTTCCCTAGACTTTTTTTTTTCTTTTTAGTTTTATCCTTTTTTTGGTATTTTTGAGACAGGGTCTTCCTTTTAGTACCAGGTGTCCTGGAGCTCGCTCTGTAGACCAGGCTGGCCTTGAACCCACAGAGATCCACCTACGTCTGCCCCTGAGTGCTGAGATTAAAGGCGTGCGCTACCTCGCCTGACACTTCCCTAGACTTTTATTGAGACAAATGCAAGACTCAGTCCCCAGGAGGATGTCAGACAGACCACTTGAGATTCGGAGGCAGAGGACGCTCAGAGCTCCTCATCGCCAGAAATGCAAGGCGTGTGAGAACTACTGAGTAATTCTCACTCTGGGTAGGGAGTAAACCACAGGTTTTAAAAGAACTAGTGCCTGGGGCTGGAGAGATGGCTCAGCAGTTAAGAGCACAGCTGCTCTTGCAGGGAACCTGGGTTCAATTCTCAGCACCCACATGGCAGCTAATAACTTCTGTAATTCCAGTTCCAGAGGATCTCATGCCCTCTTCTGGTCTCCACAGTCTTTGTACAGCATGAGTGTACAAGCAAGACACTCACACATATGAAATGTAAATAAATAAAATTTCAAAATAAAGGTATTAGCTCCTTTATCTTCTTTTTTAAAATTAATTAATTTTTTTTGGGTCTTTTTGAGACAGGGTCTCCCTGTAGCCCTAGCTGTCCTAGAACTCACTCTGTAGACCAGGCTGGCCTTGAACTCACAAAGTTCTGCCTGCCTCTGCCTCCCAGTGCTAGGATTAAAGCCTTTATCTTCTTTTATCCCTTAGTATCCCCAACGGGGTTCCCTCCAAAATTCATGATGATCCAGGCATGGTGGTACACACCTTTAATCGCAATAGAGAGGTAGAGGCAGGTGGATCTCTGTAAGTTCAAGGCCAGCCTGGTCTACATAGTGAATTCCAGCCCAGCAGGGGCTACAGGGACACCTTGTGTCAAAAAACAAGAAACAAAAAACAAAAGCAAGAAAAGCAAACAAAAAACAAAAAAGCAAAACAAACAAACAGAAAACAAATCAAAAACATGTTGAAACTTAGTTTCTAGTACAACAGCATTGGGAGGTGTGGTCTTTCGGGGTGACACAGTCACAAGAGCTGTCATTGTACATGGGATTAGCTACTCTTAAGGAGCCTTAATAGGGGCTGGAGAGATGGTTCAGTGGTTAAGAGTACTTGCTGCTCTTGTGAGGGACTGAGGTTTGGTTCCCAGCACCCATGTGGGGGCTCATAGCCACAGTTCCAGAGGGTCTGTTACCCTCTTCCAGCTTCTGTAGATATTGCACATAGTACACTTACATGCATGCAGATAAAACACTCATGCATATAAAATAAAAATAAAATAATTTTTTCATAAGAAGCTTTGGTAGAGGGAATCCATCTCTTGCAATGGGCCTCTTACCACACAGCAAACCAGCTACCGTCCTGACGTTAGGGTCCCAGCATCGTGCTGGAAGTAAACAAACTTATATTTCTTTAAAAATATGTCTTCACATTTGTTTGTTTGTAAGTTGTATGTATGTATGTATGTGGACATACACATGTCACAGTATGTGTGTGGAGGTCAGAGGATAACTTTGTGGAGTCACATATCTCCTTCCATCTTTATGAGCTGGGAGGATTGAACTTAGGTCATTGTGTGTCAAGAGCCTCTACCCACTGAGCCAGTCCACCAGCACTGTTTGTATTAGTAAGAAGGTTTTTAAATTTAATTAATTAATTATTTATTTTTTGGGTCCTTTTGAGACCAAAAGAGACAGTTCCAGCTGTCCTGGAACTTACTATGTAGACCAGGCTGGCCTTGAAGTCACACAGATCTGCCTGCCTCTGCTTTCTGAGTGCTGGGAAATTTTTAATTTATTTTTATTCCATGTGTATGAGTGTTTTGCCTGAATATATGTGCACTAGGAACAGGAAAGATTCAACTCCCTGTTGAAAGAGGATGGAATGGAATGACAGCTTAAATGACAGCATCAAACAATTGTCTTTAAAGATTTATTTTGATTACTTTTTTATTTTATTTTCTTTTATATTTATTTATTTATTTTATGTGTATGAATGTTCTGTCTGCATGTAGGTTTGTGCACCCATGTCGTGCAATGCCGCGGAGGCCAGAAGAGGGCGTTGGATTCCCCTGGAACTGGAGTTCTCCTGGAATTGGAGTTATGGATGGTTCTCAGCCGCCATGTGGGTGCTGGGGATCGAACCCGGGTCTTCTGCAAGAGCGTCGGTGCTCTTAACTGCTAGGCCATCTCTCCGGTCCTTTGATTACTTTTTAACTATGTTTTGTGTGTGTGTGTGTGTGTGTGTGTGTGTGTGTGTGTGTGTGTGTGTGTGTGCCCACCTGAGTTGCAGGTGCCTGTGAAGGTCACAGGTATTGTCTCTCCCTGGAGCTGGAGTTACAGACAGCTGTGGGCCACCCCAAGTGTGTGCTGGGAACCACGCTCAGGTCCTCTGGAAGAGAAGCAAGTGCCCTTAAGTGCTGAGCCATCTCCCCAGTCCCTTCAAAGAATTTTCTTAGAGGATATTTTGCTCAAGCAATTCAAAGCTAGGCAGAAAGACATGCTTTCATTTATTTAAAACATGCTTAGAAGCAGAAAAGAGGCTAAGAGTGATATTCAGGCTTGTTCCTTGGGAGGGGAGTACAGAAAATGGCATTTTAAAATAGGCTTTTCTTTAGCTTTCAAGTACTCCACCATGAACTTATATAATTTTTGCAATGAGAGAAATGCCCACAGCACTGGCCCTGCAACAGGATCCTGCAACATCTGCTTTCTTGTCTGATTATCCTGCTGTACAGACCATGGGCTCTCAGTTTTTCTAACTCTAGAAGCTTTCCCAACTCCTACTTGAGTTTCCAAGTAATGCAATCGAAAGTGACATGCGGCAGCTTTTTCACCCCTGGTCAGCTCTTGCCACATATTTGGGATGCCACGATTTTCTCAAACACTGTGGAAAGTCCCAGCAACCAGCCTAGATGTCAGCCTCTGAGTAAATAACTTCTCTTGCCAACATTCCTTTCTGGGGTGAGCCTTCCAGCTTTCACGGTTCTCTGTCTGTGTAACCTCCGCATAGCATCAGACCCTGTGGTAGGCAGCTTACCTGCATGAAGGACGCAGGGCCCAGACTCCTTCCCAGCATCTTAACTTCCTGTTTGAGCAGTGGAAGATGCCGCAAATGGTGCACTAACCACTGGAGGTTATCTGCTCGGAGAGCGATGGGGCGGAAAAGTCAAGGTGATTTCCCAGCAGTGAGCTCCTTACTCCCATTTGCATTATGTGTGCACATGCATAGAAGTTAAAGGGTGAATCCACACATAATTCTGGCTCATTCCTGGATACCTGTGCAGTGGTGGCTTGAAAGATAGAGAATTTCAACTCTTAACCCCAACCTTGTCTGCCCAACTAGTGTCTATGAGAAAATTGTATCTGGAATACCATCTCAGGAGAGTAGCTAAGGCAGGAGAATCTGGAGTGCAAGGCCAGCCTGGGCTACACAGCAAGTCCCTGTGTGTGTGTGTGTGTGTGTGTGTGTGTGTGTGTGTGTGGTGACATCTTGATTGGGGGTGGCCCAGCATGTCTTTTCTTGGGTGGTGATTGGTTCAGAAAGTTCTGCAGACTCTGAGACTCTGCTAAGATGGGGAGGAGCCAAGGGCAGAAGTTGGAAGATGTAGAACTGGACAAAGTTTGGAAAGTGAAGAGGGCTCTGGGTCCCTGGTGGACATCCAGGGCAGCATGGGCACTGGGTGGGTGGTCTTGCTTCCGATGGGATTGTGAGGTTTTTCTGTGCTCTGTTGACTGTGGACAGGTTTGAGGCAGCAGCACGGATTTGCCACAGTTATGATGGCGTCATGACCGCATTGCCTGCGGGTAAATTGTATCTCTGATTAAAACAGGGTCAGACAGGCTATGGCTTCTTTTCAGCTTCCAATTGCCTGGGATATGCTTAACTTTTTAAATTTGTAATTGATATTTCATTCTGAAAAAGAATATTAATTAGAACAGTTCTGTAGGCTGAGTCGTGGCTTCTCAAATCCAAAGGTTGAAGTTCTTACTCCAATGCCTCCCTACTGGTCTGAATTTGAGTTAAGATCTTTTTTGTTTTTTATTGTTTGAGATGCTCTCCTGGAGCCACCCTGTCACTTAAAGTCCTCCTGCCTCAGGCTACCAGGTGTAGGTATGTGTCACCATGTCTGGCTAGTTAAGATCTTTAAAGAGGTTATTAAAGTTAAACAGGTCATTAGGGTGTTTTTATGTCCAACTCTTCATCATTATGACAAAAAACCTCAAATACCTTAAGGAGAGGAATTATCTGTTTCTACTCACAGTTTCAGAGATGTCAGACTGCTTTTTGGGGGAGGGAGCCACAGAATACAATAGCTCAACTCACACCAGCCAGGATGCAAATCCAGCCCATGTGGACTTTGAAAAGCAAGGCCCAAAGAGTCCTCTAGTTGGTATCCAGACATCATGTGCCCCACATCTGGGACATGGAGCTTACACTGAACACCTTCAATTGCCAGCTTGACACATCTGGGTTGAGGGAGCCTCAATTGGGGGAACTCTCTCCATTCCACTGGCCTGTGGGCAGTTGAGTGATGTGGGAGGGCCCAGCCCACTGTGGGGGGTGCCATGCATGGGGAGGTAGTCCTGTATTGTGTAAGAAAGCAGGCTGAGCACGGGCCAGGGGAGCAAGCCAGTAAGCAGTGTTCCTCCATTTCTCTGCTCCAGGTTCCTGCCCTGAGTTCCTGCCTTGGCTTCTGTTGATGATGAACTGTGCTATAAGTCAAATAAACCTTTTCTTCCCCAAGATAATTCTGGTCAGTTTTTTCATCACAACAATAGAAAATATCTAAGACAGAGCTGCAGAGGCATTTCCCAGCTGGCTTTTGGCCTTGCTTTGGTCTGATCTTCCTTGATGGTCCCTGTTCCACCCCTAGGTTTGAGCTATGCCAGTGAACCTTGGGATTATGCAGCTTGCCTTTTCACGTTTGCAGGGGCTCACAGCTACCAGATGCCTGGGATTTCAGAGGAGACTTTGAACTTAGGCTTTTATAGTCAATACGGGAGATTTCTGCTTCTCAGCCATTTAGTGAAAACTGAGAGAACAATGTAAGGACTGTTAAGATGATGAGGACCCGAGAAGAGGGACTGAACACATTTTTCATTGTGAGGTGGACATGACACTTAGAGGCAAGAAGTGAACAGTTATTGTTTAAGGATAACTTGTTTAAGGGACAGGTCTGTGATAATTAATCTTTGTTCTTGAGAGAGGGTCTCCTGTATCCCAAGCTGGCTTCAAGCTTCAAGCCCGCACGACCTTGAACTTCCGATTCTGCCTCCACCTCCCAAGTGCTGAGATTACAGATTTGTAGCACCATGAACTGTTCTATGTGATGCCAGAGATTGAACCCAGGGCTTCGTGTTAGCTGGGCAAGCACTCTACAACTGAGACCTGAGACGCATCCCCAGCCTGTGATGGTTCATCTCGACTGTTAGCTTGACTGCACTGAGAACACCGACGAGGTTAGGGAAGCTTGCTCTGGTGTGACTCTGAGGGCATTTCCAGACATAGGTACAGCAGAGAGCTGTGACCTGATGATGTCAACGTTTGAATAGACTGTGAACATAAAGGAGAGCTATGGAATGTGGGGCCTGCTTAGAGGAAGTGGATCACTGTGCGCGTGCACGTGTGTGTGTGTGTGTGTGTGTGTGTGTGTGTGTTTGTGTGTGTCTGTGTGTCTGTGTTTTTGTGTCTATGTCTGTGTGTCTGTCCATCCTTGGGGCTATAGCTTGACCTGGTCCCTTCCTGTTACTACTCTGTGTTGTTTCCTGTCAGCCCTGGGGTGAGTTCTCCACAACACTTTCCCGGCCCTGATAGACTTAAATCTCTGAAACCTTGATCAAGCTAAATCCCTCTTCCCATAAGTCACTTAGGGCAGGTGTCTTCCACAGTGACAGAAAGTCTGAGTAACACAGGCTGGGTCCTCATCAAACCTGACTGATAGCCTTACAACAGGAGGAGACAAGGACATGGACAGAGGACGACCATGGAGGTCATCTACGGACAGAGCCTCAGGAGAAACCAGCTCCACCACCAGTTTGTGACCTAAGAGCCCTGTGTGAGAATACTTTCCTGGTACTCAAGCCACCTAGTGTGTGGCTCCCATAAACTAGCCATGAAGTGGCATACAGTGTGTGCTGTTTCTAGACTCTTTCTACACATACTCTGTGCCCCAGCTGCCTTCCCCTACTTCTTAGGTGTGTTTCTTGGCCTATGGGCCTGCGCTATGACACAAGCTATAAAACTTCATACATGATCACAGCACCAGTCACCGTGGGGGACACTTGTCTTTGTGGTCCTGAAGCTGAGGGCCCTCAGCCTGTGCTGTATGAAGAAGTACATTGCTGATCATGTGATCTCAGAATGAGTTCACTCAAGACTGAAGGGAAGATCACAGTTCACCTGAAGAAGGTCCCTAGCTTTCCTGATCTTCTATACATAGTCAGCCTTGAGCGGGAGATCAAATCCACTGTGTACATATGCAGCCTCTATCTGGCTGCCTCTCTGGTGACCAAGAAAATGATGTTTCAGGTGGAACAAAGCTTCCTCTACCCGGCACTTCTGAAAGTGGTCGGGAGGCACTGTAGGATGGATGAGTAAGTCAGTCCACAGTTCAAGCATCCAGCGTGGAAGTGGAATGTGGTTTCAAAGTGTCCTCCCAGAGTTCACATGGGGAAAACGTAAACCTCAAACCCAGACGCTAATGATGTTTGCAGATGGGGCACCTTGGGGGAGGGGGGTCGAGAGGGAGGGCCTCTGGGATGGCATGGTTTGCTTTATAAGAGGAAGAGAAACAGGGGCTGGAGAGATGGCCTAGTGGTTAAGGGCACTGGCTGCTCTTGCAGAGGACCAGGATTCGATCCCCAGCACCCACATGACAGCTGAGAACCATCTTTAACTCCAGTTCCAGGGGAATCTGATGCCCTCTTCTGACCTCTGAGGCATTGCATGACATGGGTGCACAGACCTGCATGCAAGACAGTATATTCATACACATAAAGAATATATAAAAATTTAAAAAAAGACAAAAAAAAGAGGAAGAGAAACTCACAATAACTTGCTCTGTCTCCTCATTCAATACTTTTTGGTAGTTATGATACAGCAGATCCTGGTGCGAAATTTCTATGCTTTCTAAGCTACCCAGTCCTGGGTATTTTGTTATAGCACCACAGAAGAAAGTTAATACAACATGTGAACATCAGTCATCAGGCTCCCATTAACTTGGACGTGTAACATACAGGAACATATTAACCTAGAAGGCAAATTCTGTTTTGGTTTTTTTTTTTTTTTTTTTTTTTTTTTTTTTTAATCCCAGGTTGGGGGAGAACAGAAAGATGAAATTCTTTTCTTTTTAAATTGTTATTCTTTTAATCAATCTAGACCATGTCCCCACCCCCCCCAGTCCCCCACCCACCGGAGCTCATGCCATTACTGCACAAACATGCTTTTCATCTCTTTCTCAGTCTTCTTATCAAATATTCTCTCAGCATTTAAGGAAGTAGACTGTTTTGAGCAGAATTCACTGTTTCATCAAGTTTTTATGCTCTTTGTTGTCTTTTGTTGTTCTTCTTCTTTTTTTTCCAATATGCATCACTCTCCAACTGCTTTGACAAAAGCTCAAGGGCCAGTGCACAAGAAATACTTACAACGTAGGTAAGTTGGCATACGACATCCAAGAATGAGGGATACCATGTCGTCTTTGTTATTTTTCGCTGGGATGTGTGTTACTTCACTCAGCATGATCCTCTAGCTTCCAGGCCATTTCCTGCAAAGCTCAGGGAATGTCTTGTTCTTTACTGTGCAGTAGAACGCCATTGTGTAGATGTACCACATTTTCTCTATCACTCGTCAGTTGAGGGCATTTGGGTTGGGCTTGCCAGCGCCTTGCTATTGTGAAGAGAGAGGATGACCATAATACCCATGGCCGTGCACTGTATCTCTGTGGTGGGGTGAGTCTTGAGGGTACATGCCTAGGAGTGGTACGGCTGGGTCGGGTGGCAGTTCATTCCCAAGTCTTCAGGGTTCTCCACATCCCCGTTTTTTCCATAGTGGCTTGGAATGAGTTTTACATTCCCACGCACAGGCAAGATTGAGGGAGTGTTCCCCTTTCCCCCGTGCCCCACAACCCTCTCCAGCACTGTATTAATCTGTTTTCATTTCTTGATCCTTAACCAGTCTTATGGAGTAAGATGATATCTTAAAGTGAGATAGATGAAATTTCTTGGCTAGTCTGTGCTACCTAGCCCTTCTCAATCACCCTCCCCCCAAAAGTGTGATGTCCTGATATATGAAATGTCCTTAGCAAATAATCATTTATTCTGCCTTTAAGGAAAAGGTCACTTGGGAGACTGAATGAAGATCAAAGGTGTGAAGCTAGCCTGAGTCTACAGTAGTGAGGTTCTGGCTCAAAAAGAGGAGGGGTGGGCAAAAATCTTATTTAAAATCACACAGTACAGGCATGGTGGCCACGCCTTTAATCCTAGCACTTGGGAGGCAGAGGCAGGTGGATCTTTGTGAGTTCAGGTCCACCTGGTCACAGGGTGAGTTCCAGGACAGCTGGAGCACAAGGAGACCCTGTCTCGAAAAGACAAAAAAAAAAAAAAAAAAAAAAAAAACCAAAACAGACATTTAGGCCTTCTAGTTTAATATGTTCCTGTATGTTACACGTCCAAGTTAATGGGAGCCTGATGACTGATGTTCACATGTTGTATTAACTTTCTTCTGTGGGGCTATAAACAAAATAAACCCAGGACTGGTAGCTTAGAAAGCATAGAAATTTCGCACCAGGATCTGCTGTTTCATAACTACCAAAAAGTATTGAATGAGGAGATAGAGCAAGTTATTGTGAGTTTCTCTTCCTCTTTTTTTTCTTGTCTTTTTTAAATTTTTATATATGCTTTATGTGTATGAAGATATTACTGTTGCATGCGGTCTGTGCACCCATGTCGTGCAATGCCTCAGAGGTCAGAAGAGGGCATCAGATTCCCCTGGAACTGGAGTTAAAGATGGTTCTTCAGCTGTCATGTGGGTGCTGGGGATCGAATCCTGGTCCTCTGCAAGAGCAGCCAGTGCCTAACCACTGAGCCAACTCTCCAGCCCCTGTGTCTCTTTCCTCTTATAAAGCAAACCATGCCATCCCAGAGGCCCTCCCTCTCGACCCCCCCCCCCCCAAGGTGCCCATCATGTGCAAAAATCATTAGCGTCTGGGTTGTAGGTTTACGTTTTCCCATGTGAACTCTGGGAGGACACTTTGAAACCACATTCCACTTCCACGCTGGATGCTTGAACTGTGGACTGACTTACTCATCCATCCTACAGTGCCTCCCGACCACTTTCAGAAGTGCCGGGTAGAGGAAGCTTTGTTCCACCTGAAACATCATTTTCTTGGTCACCAGAGAGGCAGCCAGATAGAGGCTGCATATGTACACAGTGGATTTGATCTCCTGCTCAAGGCTGACTATGTATAGAAGATCAGGAAAGCTAGGGACCTTCTTCAGGTGAACTGTGATCTTCCCTTCAGTCTTGAGTGAACTCATTCTGAGATCACATGATCAGCAACGTACTTCTTCATACAGCACAGGCTGAGGGCCCTCAGCTTCAGGACCACAAAGACAAGTGTCCCCCACGGTGACTGGTGCTGTGATCATGTATGAAGTTTTATAGCTTGTGTCATAGCACAGGCCCATAGGCCAAGAAACACACCTAAGAAGTAGGGGAAGGCAGCTGGGGCACAGAGTATGTGTAGAAAGATTCTAGAAACAGCACACACTGTATGCCACTTCATGGCTAGTTTATGGGAGCCACACACTAGGTGGCTTGAGTACCAGGAAAGTATTCTCACACAGGGCTCTTAGGTCACAAACTGGTGGTGGAGCTGGTTTCTCCTGAGGCTCTGTCCGTAGATGACCTCCATGGTCGTCCTCTGTCCATGTCCTTGTCTCCTCCTGTTGTAAGGCTACATCAGGTTTGAATGAGGAACCCAGCCTGTGTTTTCAGACTTTCTGTCACTGTGGAAGACACCTGCCCTAAGTGACTTATGGGAAGAGGGATTTAGCTTGATCAAGGTTTCAGAGATTTAAGTCTATCAGGGCCGGGAAGGTGTTGTGGAGAACTCACCCCAGGGCTGACAGGAAACAACACAGAGTAGTAACAGGAAGGGACCAGGTCAAGCTATAGCCCCAAGGATGGACAGACACACAGACATAGACACCAAAAACACAGAACACAGACACACACAAACACACACCAACACACACACACACACACACACGTGCCAGCCACACAGTGATCCACTTCCTCTAAGCAGGCCCCACATTCCATAGCTCTCCTTTATGTTCACAGTCTATTCAAACGTTGACATCATCAGGTCACAGCTCTCTGCTGTACCTATGTCTGGAAATGCCCTCAGAGTCACATCCAGAGCCAAGCTTCCCTAACCTCGTCGGTGTTCTCAGTGCAGTCAAGCTAACAGTCGAGATGAACCATCACAGGCTGGGGATGCGTCTCAGGGCTCAGTTGTAGATGTGGCTTTGCTCCAGCTAACCACGAAGCCCCTGGGTTCAATCTCTGGCATCACAGAAACATTCATGGTGCTACAAATCTGTAATCTCAGCACTAAGGGAGGTGGAGGCAAAGAATCGGAAGTTCAAGGTCNTCTTTGATTTTTCTTGTTCCTTACCAGTCTTATTGGAGTAAGATGATATCTTAAAGTGAGATAGATGAAATTTCTTGGCTAGTCTGTGCTACCTAGCCCTTCTCAATCACCCTCCCCCCAAAAGTGTGATGTCCTGATATATGAAATGTCCTTAGCAAATAATCATTTATTCTGCCTTTAAGGAAAAGGTCACTTGGGAGACTGAATGAAGATCAAAGGTGTGAAGCTAGCCTGAGCTACATAGTGAGGTTCTGGCTCAAAAAGAGGAGGGGTGGGCAAAAATCTTATTTTAAAATCAACAGAGCCAGGCATGGTGGCACACGCCTTTAACCTAGCACTTGGGAGGCAGAGGCAGGTGGATCTTTGTGAGTTCAGGTCCCGCCTGGTCTACAGGTGAGTTCCAGGACAGCTGGAGCTACAAGGAGACCCTGTCTCGAAAAGACTCTCTCTCTCTCTCTCTCTCTCTCTCTCTCTCTCTCTCTCTCTCTCTCTCTCCCTCTCTCTCTTTGAGACAGGGTCTCCCTGTAGCTCCAGCTGACCTGGAACTTGCTATGTAGATGGGTCTTTTTTTCTTTTCCACTCGGACATCCAAGGGAAGATGGGTCTTGAACTCACAGAGATCCACTTACCTCTGAGACCCAAGGGCTGGGATTAAAGGCATATATTAGTTACCGTGCTTGGCTCACAACTCTCTCTTTTTAAAAAAATATTTTTTCTTTGAAAAAAAATTTTTTTTGAGAAAGTGTCTCTCTGCGTAGCCCTGGCTATAACTTGCTGTGTAGACCATGCTGGACTCACAGAGGTCTGCCTGCCTCTGCCTGGAGTGTTAGGATTAAAGGCATGCACCGTCATTCCCAGCTAAAGTATTTTCTATTTACTTTTAATTATACCTATATGTATTCATCTCTGTGTTGGTTGGTACACATGAGCGAAGTGTCCTCAGAGGCCAGAAGGGGATGTGGGATCCCCGGGAGCTGGAGTTACATGTGGTTGAGAGCCGCCCATGCCAGATGCTGGGGACTGAATTTAGGACTCTACAAGGGTAGTACACACTCAGCGCTGAGCTGGCTCTCTGGTCCCAGCACTCTCAAAATAGCAGAATTTTGTAATATGGTACTAAATAAGTAGACACAGCATTCTGTGTGTGTGTGTGTGTGTGTGTGTGTGTGTGTATGTGTGTGTGTATGTGTGTGTGTGCGCGCGCACGCGCGTGAGCGCTCGCAGGGAGCATCGATCTACCAGGCTTTACGGGATTGATCTCACTGAATTCTGACTCTAGCCCTTCTGAGAGAAAGGAGTGTGCACATTTTTGAATGATGGTCATATGGCAGGCACTGCGTGTTCTGCCCTCCATGCCCACAACGAGAAGACGGGCCTCTCATTTGGGCTCCACATTATAGACGGAGAAGCTGAAATCTGGAGACAGAGTACCTGATCACAGTCTCTGCAGCTGATAGGGGTTGCAGGGGCTGGAGTAAGAGCCTGGAGCTGGGACTGGGTGCCAAGCCACCATGAGTCCCACCGAGCTACCCTTTACCAGTGTTCACACACTGTGTTTGAGACGGTCCTTCTAGGCAGGTCCCTTCTCAGGACCTCCACCATCCGTCACCTGTGGACAACCTCTGGAGGAGCCCAAAGTGGTGGGCGGAGCCCTCAGGCCAGGCCTTCGTGGACAGAGTTTGATTCTCCAAGGATACAGCACAAGAGGGGTGCTCTGTGTCAACCTTTATAAGATAGCTAAGGATAGGCGAAAATTCACAGAGGCGGCAGGTGGGCTTGCAACCGCTCTACATGACCTTTGGTCCAGGACTCTGCCTCTGTCTACTTTCAACACCTCCAGTGCTAGAAATAAGAACAAAGTTTAACCCTTTTGCAGAACAGCAAGGAAAACCCCATTCCTAACTTAAGGTTGGTAAGTGCCCCAGAGAGTCCTAAATGCAAGTGTGGGGGGGATGAAACCATAGCAGGGGGCGCTGGAGTCTGGGCAGGAGCAGCATCCCACCCCACCCCCACCCAGGCACAGGCCTGTCCCTCATCTTTCGACTCCTTCCCCACGAGCTCCCGTAGCTGCTGCGGCCATGTTTATATTTACACAACCGGAAAAGCTTGTGGTCACTCCCAAACATTTGGGTGATCTTTGTAATTACGCAACAGTGGGGGAAAGGGCAGCTCTGTTTGGGAATTGGGTTCTGATCTCTACGCTGGGGGGTGTTTGCAGAGAGGGGTTCTGTCGTGGCTCCTTTCCTCCGGCAGCCCCTCTCTCTCGGCCAGGTCGGTCTGCTCTCTGACTGCCCTGTCCGCCCTCCTGTTTTCTGGACCCGGGCAGTCCCAGTTCATGACACACAGCTTTGCACTCTGAGCAGCAAGCACTGCGCACACAGCACTGGACACATACCTCCTGGGTATTCACATAGACTGCTCTCCATAGGAAGCTCTTGTCCTCAGTCCTTGTTTGAGACAGGGTCTCCCTGTAGCCCCAGCTGGCCCGGAACTCACTATGTACACCAGGCTGGCCTTAATCTCAAAGAGATCTGCCTGTCTCTCCCTCCCAAGTGCTGGGATTAAAAGATTGTGCCATTGCACCTGTCCCCACCACCCTTTTTAAAAATATACTATCAGGAGCTGGAGAGATGGCCTAGCAGTTAAGAGCACCGACCGCTCTTACAGAGGACCTGGGTTCGATCCCCAGCACCCACATGGCGGCCAAGAACCGTCTGAAACTCCAGTTCCAGGAAAACTCCAGTTCCAGGGGAATCCGACACCCTCTTCTGACCTCCGCGGCATTGCACAACACGGGTGCACAGACTTGCATGCAGACAGTACATTCATACACATACAGAAATAAATAAAATTAATTAAAAAAATTAAAAAATATATACTATTCCAGAAAAAATATAGACAGTATATATATATATATATATATATATTATCAGCAATTTAGCGTGGCATGGTGGCACCACGCCTTTAATCCCAGAAAAAAAAAAAAAAAAAAAAAAACAAGTTCCAGGCCAGTGGGGGCTACAGGGAGGGACCTGCCCCAAAATAACAGGAAAAAAAAAAAAAAAAAAAAAAAAAAAAAAAAAAAAAAAAAAAAAAAAACAACCGTTATATTATAGAAACAACAAGGTCGTCTTTGTGTGTAGTAAGAGGCTAGCTTAGTAGTGCCTCCACAGGGCTGAGATTCCAAGCCTGGGCTCTGCATAGGGTCCTTCATTCTGTTTTTTGTATACACACCCTGGATGGGGAGGTAGGAAGGGAAGGGAGTCAAAAAAATGGTGAACGATCCATCGCGAAGCGAGGCACCGTAGCGAAAGAAAGACCGAGAGGACACCACCTGAATCGCAAGAGAGAACTGCTACAAAAAGCAACGAACGCACCGAGAGACAACATGTCTAGAACCTAACCAGCCATACTAGACCTCTCTACCCTCTCCTCTGTTCTCCTCTCCTCCTCCCCTCTTCCCCCTCCCCCCCCCCCTCCCTCTCTCTCACTCCCCCCCCCCCCCCCGTCCTTATCCACCTCTGATTTTCCAGTCCAAACATGAAACAAGCTGTCAGTGCCATTAGCATGGAGGAGTGCTGTGTTAAGTCTTTTCAGTGCTGGGAGGAGTGCTGTGTTAAGTCTTTCCAGTGCTGGGAGGAGTGCTGTGTTAAGTCTTTCCAGTGCTGGGACTCCTTTGCCCTTTGGCTTTTCCTCCCAAGCTTTGCCAGAGCTGAGGAACATCTTGGTTTTTCTACAAAGGAGGCCAGGAAGTGCCTGAAGCCTGATCCAGTGTTTTTTGTTGTTTTTGTGTGGTGTGTGTGTGTGTGTGTGTGTGTGTGTGTGTTTAAGACAGGGTCTCCCAGTAGCCCCAGCTGGCCTGGAACTCACTCTGTAGAGCAGGTCGGCCTTGAACTCACAGAGATCTGCCTGAATACTGGGATTAAAGGCGTGCACCACCACGCAGGCCAGGGTTCACTCTTGTAGGAGACAGAAAGCGAAGGTCAGAAGCCCAGGTGCCATGTGTAGACTGCCAGGTTTGAAAGGATCCACCCTGGCCAGAACTTAAAACTAACTCCCTTCACACTGTTTGGGAAGTTTTCTATAATCAAAAGTAGCTGCTCCATGTCATTTACCTGTTAGGCTGAGTTCTCCAGGCTCTACGAAGAAATCCCAGACCTGGAGAGTTCTGCTCAGAGCCACCTCCTTTTCCAAAAACCAAGCAAACTGATCTGGAGCAGAGGTAAGTTTAGTCACTTAAGCTTTCTAAGAACTTATTGTTGCCAGGCGTGATGGCACACACCTTTAATCCTGTAAGGTTGTAGCCCACCTTAGTCAGGGACTTCAGGAGGCCAACTGAGGAAGTTCCAAGAAACAATTATCCTGGACTGCATTCCTGCAATCCAAGAAATGTTGCTGCAGCATCTGCAGTCATGTCTCACCGGAGACCAGAACCAGGCCTCAGTCTCCCTCAGGATGCTCCTACGGATACCAGTCACAGGTCCCAGTCTCCCTCAAGACGCTTCTATTGATACCAGCCACAGATCCACCTACATCAATTCCCCAATCTCTTTGCCCCTACTTCTTTGAAAACTCACTTCCTTGTGTACCTGGGTATAAAACTGTCATTTGGAGGACATTCTATTGATGGTCCTCATAATCTCGACACAGGCAGGCCAGCGCTGTGTCTGAAATAAACTCGACTTCCTTCTCATCAGAGTCCTGATGAGAAGTCCAGCACCTGGGAGGCAGAGGTGGATCTCTGAGAGTTCAAGGCCAGCCTGGTCTATATAGTGAGCTCCAGGCCAGCTGGGACTAAAGGGATACCCTGTCTCAAAAAAAAAAGCCCCCCGCAAAAGAAGAGCTTATTGTTTTCTACCCTTCAATAAACATGGACATAGCCCTGTCCCCAAGTCCAGGGGGGCAAAGGGTTCCCCACCTTTGCCACACCTCTCCTTCACATCAGAGCCAACTCATCAAGTCCAGACGTTGCAGAAGTCCATCTTGTACCCAATGTCTACTTTGGGGTGATATCATTGGTTCAGATCACACATCATTCTAGAATTTTCTGAGCATGTACAAGAGAGTGAATGACATACTTAATCTGTGTGTACCTGTGTGTATACACGTGTGTAGACACACATGTCTGGTGTGCAGTCACAGATGTGTGTGCATATAAAACAGTGTAGCTTTGGTAAGCTGAGCGCTAACATTCTGAATGAGAGGTTTTAGCACTGTTGAAGACTCCTCTCCTCTTTTCTTTTCTAACCTCTTCCTCCCTCCTCCTCCTTCTCAGCGACCCTTCCCCAAACTTTTTGATGAACTGGAGCTTGGTTGGTCTAGGCAGCACCTGCTTTGCCTGTGAGTGCTCGATGCTGAGTCTCTGGCTCTGAATCTGCCATCTTTAAACTGCATAGGCCTTGGTTGTCTCATCTGCAGAATGAAGGTGCAGTCTCCTAACTGGGCCAAGTGAGGGGTGCTGGGTGCAGTGCTTGCTCTCATCACGACTCAGCTCTTACAATGATCACCACTGCAGTATGAGACCACCAAGCTAGCTCATTTTAACCAACTCCCAGGTAGGGTATTACTACTCATCTCCTCTTCCCCACTCTGCCACTCTGGGGCTAGGGGGAGACCCTGCCCCAAAAATGACAGAGAAAAAAAAAAGGAACAGCAACAACGAGGCTGTGTGTGTAGCCCAGGCTAGTTTAGTACCTCTGACCTTAAAAGTTTCTCATCTTTGGCTCCATAGGGCTGGGATTTTAAGCGTGGGCTAGCCTGGTGCACAGAACGCTGGGCTCCTTATTGACCACCTTCATCTGAAGTCTTTGCAGAGCCCTGTTCTTCCCAGCAAGAAGCATTCTCTATGGTCCTAACCCCTGCAAATTACATTGAGTCTGTAGCCCAGAAGCTCCCTAGGGTGGTACTTAACACTATGTGCTCCCAGATTACACTGAGTCTGTAGCCCAGAAGCTCCCTAGGGTGGTACTTAATGCTATGTGCTAGCTCTCTAGGGTGGTCCTTAATGCTATGTGCTCCCAGATTACATTGAGTCTGTAGCCCAGAAGCTCCCTAGGGTGGTCATTAATGCTATGTGCTAGCTCTCTAGGGTGGTCCTTAATGCTATGTGCTCCCAGATTACACTGAGTCTGTAGCCCAGAAGCTCTCTAGGGTGGTACTTAATGCTATGTGCTCCCAGATTACATTGAGTCTGTAGCCCAGAAGCTCTCTAGGGTGATACTTAATGCTATGTGCTAGCTCTCTAGGATGGTACTTAATGCTATGTGCTAGCTCTCTAGGGTGGTCCTTAATGCTATGTGCTCCCAGATTACATTGAGTCTGTAGCTCAGAAGCTCCCTAGGGTGGTCATTAATGCTATGTGCTAGCTCTCTAGGGTGGTCCTTAATGCTATGTGCTCCCAGATTACACTGAGTCTGTAGCCCAGAAGCTCTCTAGGGTGGTCCTTAATGCTATGTGCTCCCACATTCTCATGGACGATACACAGTAAAGCTTGTGGACAGATGAATTAAACTTCTCACCTTGCCCTCTGTACCTTCACTCTCATTCACAGAGCGCAACCATATTGAGGAAATGGCATCTGGCAGTGTCTTTTGAGGGACCATTAAGATGGACCAGAAAGACTACGCACCCTAGTAAAGAGGACAGAGAACAGATGGGTCCCCAGTCTGGAGCACCAGGGTCTCTAAACAGCAGACTAGTATTTAGAAAGGACAATGTATTTTTCTGAGATGCCAAGGTCAGGTCCCAGACACAAGCTGGCCTCCATATGGTGTCACATCGGCTCTTGCCCAGGGTTCAAACCCCGGAGTTTTGCTGAGTTGATCTCCCAGTGAGACTCCGTGAAGCCAAATGCAGCTGGGATGAGTGGTGCCCACAGACAGTGTGGCTCCTCCTTGGACCCCTGGCCTTCAGACAACCTGGGCCCCTTGCTAACCGAGCTTGAGTTGGCTCCTTCTGGCGGTATCTATGACAGAAGCTGGGGGCAGATGGGTGGGCAGGTTGACAACTGGGACGTGGGGCTGGAAAACATGGGGGTTGAGGGCGGAAGTAGAGAAGCCCCGGTGTGGACAGAGAAGGCAGCCTGACAGCAGTACAGTTCTGTGCACCCAGAATCCGTCCTTCAACTGTGCTCATCCTTGACAGGAGAGGGTGAGAGGAGAGAAGGAAGTGCACTTCTTTGCCCACAGGAGAGGAGGAAGGGCGCCTCTCAGTCCACGGGAGAGAGGGAAGCGCGCCTCTCAGTCCACAGGAGAGAGGGAAGCACGCCTCTCAGTCCATGGGAGAGAGGGAAGCGCGGAGAGAGGGAAGCGCGCCTCTCAGTCCACGGGAGAGAGGGAAGTGCGCCTCTCAGTCCACGGGAGAGAAGGAAGTGCGCCTCTCAGTCCACGGGAGAGAAGGAAGTGCGCCTCTCAGTCCACGGGAGAGAAGGAAGTGCGCCTCTCAGTCCACGGGAGAGAAGGAAGTGCGCCTCTCAGTCCACGGGAGAGAAGGAAGCGCGCCTCTCAGTCCACGGGAGAGAAGGAAGTGCGCCTCTCAGTCCACGGGAGAGAGGGAAGCGCGCCTCTCAGTCCACGGGAGAGAGGGAAGCGCGCCTCTCAGTCCACAGGAGAGAAGGAAGTGCATCTCTCAGTCCACAGGAGAGAAGGAAGTGCGCCTCTCAGTCCACAGGACAGAGGGAAGTGCGCCTCTCAGTCCACGGGAGAGGGGGAAGTGCGCCTCTCAGTCCACGGGAGAGAGGGAAGTGTACATCTCAGCCCTATAGGAAGGGAAGCAGTACACAGCTCAGCTCTTACCATTTTTCAGGCACTGCCTTTCTCAGAGCAGTTGTGAAATTCTTCCCTGGAGCCCAAGTTCTGATGATAAAGCTTTAAAGCTGCACATAGGTAGAGTATATTTGTAGAGAGGCTTTTAGGTATTCTTACCCCCAACCTCTTGCTACCAATTAAAAATAAACCAAGAGTATCATAGAAAGTTTGGAACAACAAGTCAGAAGAATAAAGGAAAAGATCCTGAGCTGTGTGGTGGCACATGTCTTTAGTCCTAGCACTTGTGAGGCAGAGGCAGTGAGTTCAAGGCCAGCCTGGTCTACAGAGGGAGTTCCAGAGCTTGGGGCTGAGGGAGGATATGGGCGTCTCACCCTGCAGGACGGGGCTCTCCCTCCTGTTCTCATTCTCTGAGATCTCTGCTCCCATGAGAGGCAGATCTGATGAAGCAGGGAGGGAAGGTGCACCTCTCTGGTCCCTGAGTCACAGGAGTCACAGTGAGCTGTGGGAGGTGTGACATGAACCCTTTGGCCCACTCCCCTCTGGCCATCTGCAACTACTGTTGACCAGGGCCCTGCCATTTTGATGGGTGACCCCATTGAGATGGGTGTCTGCAAGGACTGTCCAGTGGTTCGGGGACCAGAGGGAGGGACAAGCTGTCATCCATGGCTTGCATCTATTGCTGAGAACCAGCTGTCCTGTTGGTCTCCAGGGGTGGAGTGATGTGGTCCTGGGCAGGTCTGGCACCTGTGGGGTGAGGCTTAGAGCCCAGATGGGTCCTCTTGATCTGAGGCTCCCAGCCTGGCTGGAATGGAGTTAGGGGCAGGTCAAGGGCAGGGCCGCACACCAGCTAGGAAGGAAGATGAGCTGACTCAGCAACCAGAAATACCTAACCAGCTGTGCTGTGAGAACTCCCGTGTGCAGCCCTAGGAGCTGTGGCCAGCCAGCTGCAGAGACACCAGTGGGGCAAGAGGAAGCCAGAGGTAACTTGTCCCCATGTAGGGGTTGGGCGTGCAAGACCTTTTCTTATGCATCCAGAAGCCTCTCCACACTTCACATTAACAAAGGGGAGCAGAATGGCCCACTCCCCATTGGGCCTTTTTCGTACGGCCCCCTCCACAATCTGGGGAACTCTTGGGCACCAGAATACCAGGTGAACATGGGTCAACAGTCTCTCAGTTAGAGACTCAGCAGCTGACATGGTTTACTCTGGTTAAAAAATCCAAATAGCAGCTTGCAGAGCTGTTAGAGATGAACCTATCAGGAAGCAGGAGAGGTATAGCTGAGCTTTATTCCCAGTTGTTAAAGGATGCTATCTTTACCTGCAGATGTTGGTCTTGGTGGCAAAATCTCACTCATTTTCCCTCCCCTGCCATCTCTAGCCCTGGCATCAAAGCGATGTGAGCCCTGCAGTGGGGCGATGGTTCTGCTTCTCCAGCTCCTTGTCCTTTTGGGCACCTGGGCTTCAGCTAACTGGCAAGGAGCTGTTTTCTAGATACCAAGAGTAACTAACCAGAAGACTTTTCTAGGGCCACAACAGCTGCATGGCCTCCCAGGCCAGGGTCTTTCACAGCAGTTAGAACAGAGACCCTGCAGTGACTCAGCAGGGGAGATTTCCAACCAGGCAGAAGAGAGGACAACCAACTAGAGTCTGTGGTCAGCGCCCCAGAGGAGCCAGCACTGCCGTTTGAATGTTCGCATCAGCACTTACACAGAGCTGGGTGTGTGGCTCATGCCTGAAATCCCAGCACAGGGAGGCACAAGCAGGAGGATCTCTATAAATTCTAGGCCAGCCTAGGAAGGAGAGAGAGACAGGAACAACGACAAAGACAGAGAACTGCTGGGCAGCAGACATCTGAAGAGGCTGCATTTGCCTGCCCCATTCTGCCTGAGAGAGCGTGACCCATTCTACAGGTGGAGTCCAGAGGGTTGTCTGTGCACCCATCCACAACTCCAGCTTGGGGTGGAAGAACAGTCCCATCCCTTACTTAGCCTCTCGACATCGATGAGAATCAAGGTTCACAAGTGAATCGGAACTATAGACTATTTCAGACTAGAAGGAAGGATTTGTTAGACTGCTCTGCATAATCAGGGACTGGATAGGTTCAGTGCTATCTGCAGGCAGGAGAGCTGGAGAAACCAGTAGCTGCCGAGCCCAGGAAGCTGGATGCCTCGGAATAAGAGTGTTTAATGATAGTTCCCAAGTCCAGGACTGAAGGTCTAAAAGTCCCTTGGAGAACTGGTGCAAGTCCACGTTCACTGGCCTAGACTGTTGTTGACTGGAAGTGTCAGAAAAAAGAAATGCACTTGTCAAGGAGAGTTGAGCATGCGAGCACACACAGCCTTGAGCTCCTCCATCAGTCCCAGGAGATGGTGACTCCGTGCTCGGTGCTCCCACTCAGCTCACTGACCTGCACCACTTGTCAAGGAGAGTTGAGCATGAGCACACACAGCCTTGAGCTCCTCCATCAGTCCCAGGAGATGGTGACTCCCGAGCTCAGTGCTCCCACTCAGCTCACTGACCTATACAAGTCGTGCTTGGAAACACTCTCACAGCACATCAGAAGTATGTTTCTCAGAGTTCCTAAGTGAACCAAGACTACATCCCACCTCCAGTGGTCTGCCAGGGCTCTGCCCTGAAGGAGAGTGGGAATTGACATTTGAATCACTGAAAAGGATCCAAACATGTTCAGATGATAAAGAGACACAAGGGCCAGGAACAGCTTAACAGAAATGAGGAAATGACACTTTCAAAATACACCTCCTTTTAAACTTTGGAGTCAAGTGTTAAGAACCATGAGGACTATGGAAATCAGCCCTCTGTGACACTGTCCTAGTCCAGATGTTAGATACAGACCAGAAACCCAGTGTCTCTAGCAAGTGCCCAGGGTCTCTACACTTGCTTGGGGTGACCCTCATAAAGTCCACCTCTTAGCATCGTTCTAAACGTTGTCACCCAGTGTGATGCCTTACTGGAACTTGGCTGGGTACGGGAAGTATGTCTGGTGTCTGATCTGTTCAAATATGAAATGAAAGTATCTTTGAACTCTATGACATTCTCAACTCATTCAGAGTACTTTCTGTCTCCCAGAGAACAAACTCATGTTGTTCAGTGTAGACTGGTACCTTTGTTGTGGTTCCCTTAAAAGATGGAGCCCAATTTGCTGCCTTATTAACTTGGAGCTGTGCTTGGCTCAGGCATAAAGAGTATTATCTAGCAGGGACAGTAGTATTTAACTCTGGAGACCAGGTCCTAAGAAGGCTAGATGGCTTCAATTGGAATTGCCAGCTGTGGGGGGAGCCAGCTATACAGCATAGGTAGTGTCCTGGAGAGACTTTGTACTGAGGTCTTTAGCCAATAGCTTATGCATGAAGTTGAAATAAGATTTCAGCACTGGTGGAGCCTTGGGTTGATGGAGCCCCTGCTGGTAGCTTAACTGCAGCTGCCTGAGAAGATGTGAGCCAGGAGGAGCCAGCTGGGCTTCATCTGAGTTCCTGATCACAGCAGATAACATGAATAATGCATTGTGGGAATGAAACTTTATGTGTGGCTTGAGGCAAGAACTTATAAGACCTGTCCCGGAAGATCTCTGGTTATCTCTGTGGGCATTCAGTTGCCTCTGTGAGTTATCTGTAGCAGGAAGGTTTGGGACATGACGATGTTTCTTGCTTCACCCTATCTCTGCAAAGTTCCAGGACCAGATGGCCCCCTCCCTTGAGGCATTGAGCAAAATGTCGCACCTCTAGTTACCTGCTGTGCAAATAGGAGCTCTGCAGCCCCCCCATTAGAGCCAAGGTGGCTCGCCCCTCCCTTCCACCTGCCCCCCACTTCCTTGCCCAGAGCACAGTAGTCTTCAGTATATAGACCTCACTGACAGAAAATAAATGGAGTTGCTTCTCCCCTGCTCTCCACGTGTTTGAGTCCATTCATTTTCCACGGGTGATCTCCTTCAGGTTTTTCCCTTCCCCCTTCTTGTGAGAGCGAAGCCTAGAGACTGCGGGCCTGCAGGCAGAGGACAGTCCTGGAGCTGGGCCAAGAAGGGAAGAACAGCATGTGGAATACAGTCACACGTGACTCAAAGACACTGAACAACGACAATGCATTCTGTTGCTTTAATCCAGGGGAGATGGTGATCTATCGTGAGATGCTGCATTACTTTCCATGAGAAATTCTAATCATACACGCAGAAGGCCAGAGAAATCCCAAACTTGCTTGCTTAGTTATTTATTATTTATTTATTTATTATTTTGTTCTGTTTGTTACTTGTTTTTGAGACAAAGTCTCACTGTATAGCTTTGACTGGCCTAGAATTCACTATGTAGACCAGGATGGCCTCTGCCTCAGAGTGCTGGGACTAAAGCCACCACACCTGGCCTTCAAAATTGCTTTATACAGACACCTGCCTGCTTAAGATGGCATTGAAAGAGACCTAGAAGTTTCGGACAGTCCTTGGCAAAGGGAAAGGGGAAGGGCAGTGCTGTGGGCAGGGACCGAACCTCAGGATCTGGTCTGGCCTGGTCACTCGGCACAGGTGCAGACCCTTCACTAGCTTGTCTTCCTGTACAAGTGATCACACTCCTGCCTTAAGATAGTCCATGACCTTCTGGGAAGGTCAAACTCCCTGCACTGGCCTAGAAGGATAAATGCGCTGATAAGGGCTGCATAGGAATCTGGGAGGAAGAGCCTGGAACCCTCCTGGGCTAGGCGGTTGGGGATACTACATGTCTGACATTTCTTTGGGCTGGGGGAGAATGAGATGGGCAGGCTTTCTTGGAGGAGGGGCCACTGTGGTGTGTAGGGAGTGGTGGGCTGCACAGAGGGCACTGGGCTAGGGAAGCTGTAAGCATCGCGCCTGAGCAATGGGAAGCCACAGGAATCTGAAGGATGGGAATGTTTCAGGGGACAGAAGTGGGTAACACGGGGGTGAGGCCTTCTGAAGGGAAGTGGGAAGGTGAAGGGGGACCAAAACCACGCGCAGTAGCTCAGAAACTGATAAGAGAAACTGAGCAGGTCCCCATGTAGGGTTTGTATAGAAACTCCTGTTGTCTGTGTCAAAATTCTTTCCTAAAAATGGTCATCTCTCCCACCCTTCCAGTACAGCAAAAGGAGCCCAGCTTGTCTCACCCAAAGAAGAGAAATATAAGCTCATGTTACCTAAGCCTCGTTTTGTATTAGATGCTATTGCGAAGCCTTAGGACGTGCCCTACTTGTCCAGTTCACTGCTGAGGGCACTGAGGTGTGGCAAGGAGAGTTCCAGGGCAGAATGGCTACATGACAGTCAGATGCTTTACTTCTTCGAAGGATGAATGTGGACATCTGTGAGTGATAAGCCTTGTGGGTGAAGGAGAGGAGCACCCACTGCCAAGGGGCATCATGTACCGGACAGTACAAGAAACCAAGACGTTTTTTTTTTCTTTCTTTTTTTGAAAGACTCTTACTATATATCCCCAGCTGGCCTGGAATTCACCATGTAGACCAGGCTAGCCTTGAACTCACAGAGCTCCACCCACCTCTGCCTCCCGAGTGCTGGTATTAAAGGCATGTGCCACCATGCCCAGATGCAACCAGTGCTCTTAACCACTGGGCCATCTCTCCAGCTCCAGTGCCACATTTTTAATATGAGGAGGCTCTCTCGTTCTATGAGGGGAGAAGTGTGTGGTGGAGGTACTCGGGGATCTGTAGCAGGAACTTAACCCAACCATGGTTCCTGCACAGCCCCTAACACTCAGACCCATTGTCCCCAGGCTAGGTCTCCTCTAGGTGGTAAACTAGAGCCTTCTGTGTGTTTTAGGATTACTCTTACTTACCTTTTTCTGAAAGGAACACCAGTAACAACCCAAAGAAAAGGAATGAAGGAGGGAAGAGAAGAAGATGAGGCCTGGACAGGGCTTTCTCCTCTAATTGCTGTTCAGTGCAAGAGGCTCAGTGCTGGAGACCAGCTCAAAGCCTTCCTACCCGGCCTCTGCTGTGTTAACTTCGACTGTGTGAAACAGACCATACTGCCTTCCTCACAAGGCCATGTGAAGATTGAAAAAGATAGTGAACAGAAAGGCTTGTGGCAGCCCTGGGCGAGCACAGCTGCTCCAGATAGGATCATTATTAACATTATTATTATGCTTGTCATCAATTTCTGGTCTCTCTGCCTTTCCGAAGCCCTTTCAGGGTTGCATAGACTGGGTCCTATGCTCAGGTCAGTTCAGGAGAGTGGTCACAGATGAGGTTGATCTGGATGAATCCTCAGTGTAACCACCTCATCTGGGGGGAAGGGTTGCTAGCTGCATTGTCTGTGTGTTGATATATTGTCTTAGTCAGCTTGGGCTGCCATAACAAAACACCACAGGCCAGGCACCTGGAGGGGTGGCTCAGTGGTTAACAACACTTGCTGTTCTTCTAGAGGATCTGGGTTTGCTTTCCAGCACCCACATATGGGTGGCTCACTGTTATCTGTAACTCCAGTTCCAGGGGGACCTGGTGCCCTCTTCTGGCCTACCCAGGTACCTGCATGCATATGGTGCATATACAGTGAGGTACATACACATAAAACAAATTAATAAATCATTAAAAACAAAACAAAACAGACACACTTCAGGCTGGGCAGCTTAACCAATTCATTTTTCACAGTTGTAGAAGTAAGAAAGTCAACATCAAGCACAGCACCACTGATTTCTGATGAAGGTTCTCTTCCTTGTTTGGAGATGGTTACCTTTTTACTCAGTGTGGGGAGGAGTGTGGGGGAGGTGGAATATGAATCTTTTTCTCCATAGGGTCTGTCCCATCATGGAGGCTCCTCTCTTAAACATACGATCTGAATCCCTTCAAATCCTCTTTGTTCTTCACACAATCACTTAGGGGTCAGAGCATCACTTCCTAAGAGCTAAAGAAGTCTGCAGCAAGGAAGGCTCAAGTGAAGTGACACCCCACTTCTCTGGGACCTATTCGCTGAGTGTCTGTCACTGACCTCTCTTTGCAGTGCAGCTGCCTCACCCTCAATACTTAAAGCGACAGCACTGTCGTGACCCCACTTCTGCCAGGAAACAGTATTCCACAAACCTGCCCTGTTGTGGCTGGTGTGTATTTCTGGAGGTCAGATTTCCTGCTCATGGGGAATGGCCCAGGTACCAGCATGGGCCTCAAGTAAAAATAGAGAGCTAGCCAGGTGTGGCGGTGCATGCCTTTAATCCTAGCACCTGGGAGGCAGAGGCAGGCGGATCTTTGTGAGTTCAAGGCCAGCCTGGTTTACAGAGTTGGTTCCAGGACAGCTGGGGCTACAGGGAGACCCTGTCCCAATAAGACCAAAAAAAAAAAAAAGAGAGAGAGAGAGAGAATAGAGAGCCATCCTTCCGTGTCTCGGCGGAGCTGGGTCTCTACTTCCCTTGCAGCCTGTCTGGAATCCACTGGTGAACAGTACCCACAGAGAAGACCTTGGTATGAGCTCATTAAGTCTTGTCCTCTGATAAAGGCCAGAGGGGCCAGCAGATCAATTCTGGGTAAGGGTGTTAGTTCTTGTAGGAATGACTTTTACAAAATGGGCAGAATTTGGACTTAAGACTTATAATTAACCTTGGCAAACTCACAGAACCATGTGTTCTTGTGACCTGGTCATCTGACCTTGATTCGTAATTTGCCACTTCACCCCAAGATAATGAATGAATGGGTTGCTTGAGAATTTACATATAAAAGCACTGAAAGGCAGTGTGCAGGTCTTCATTGAAAACAAAGCTTGAGGAAGGAACCTTGACTCTGTGCTATGAAATATTCTACAACTAGGGGTGGGATGAAGATGCAAGGTGGTCCGATATAAAGAGGGCAGATCCAAGCTTGCCCTTCCCCAACTGAAGCTGGAGAAATGATTTTGAATAAGATTATAGGTGAGGCCTGACTCCAGGGAACAGTTCCAGGGCACAGTTCCAAGAGACATCTGGAGGAAACAGGTATCCTCTGAGTTTTGGCCCACTCTTAAAAACCAAAGTTTAGAGTCAGGCTGTTTTAAGCAGGTATTAACTGTGATGTGGTATGGTAGTGCCACAGTTTTAGCCTACAGGAGCTGAAGTGTGTGCCACTCAGAAGCTGACCTGGAAACGCTGCTGGCTTGGCACTTGAGCCTGGCATGGAGGCAGCTGCTGTTGGTGAGGGTGGTCTGTGGGGACGGTGAGTGTATCAGAGGAGCATGCTTGAGACCTGGAGGAGACCTGGCAGAGAGTGGGAATCCCCTGAATGAGGAAGGGAAGGAGGGGCATGGTGCAGAGGCCCAGGTCTGGGGTCCATTCTCCTCCCAGTGCTTCAGGGACCCCGAGGGAGAAATTTTAGTGCTCTTATTTTTCCAAGTGAAGAAGACCGCAAAGTGATGGAAATGAGCCCAGCAGGCTGGCACGGTGGGGGACACAGCCCACTGGGTCCCTCGGCTGCATCCCGTGGTACCTAGGTTTTGGCCCAGTGACATTTTTTTGTTTGTAGTTGAGATCAGTACAGACCTTTAACTATCAGCAATCTTTCCACAAAACGCAATAGTATGACTTCTCTTTCAACGTACTACATTCTTCTACCCAGAGGCTACCTCCCTGAGGTAAGAGCCACCTTCCTGAGGGGACTGTGTGTCCAGCATAGGGAGGGAGAGCCCAGGCTAGACCAGAATCCCAACTGGAACCGCTGCATTATTGCACAGAGGGACCAAGTTCTGACCTGTCCTATCCTATGGTGAGTGGCCCAGCTCCTTCCTAATGCTTTCTGCCCAGGTCAGAACACTTTCTGTGGACCCCCATCCAGGACTAGGGACTAGAGGTGAGTTCCAGCTGCTGGAGTCTCCCCGCCATCCCACCCCCCTCAACATTTACCAAGTGAACTGTGAATAGAAAGTCAGTTATCCAAAGGACGCAGCAGCAGAAGCTTCGGAGGTGAGGAAGGCTTCTGCTCCAGTCCTGCCTGTGCTCCACGATGGAGACATTCTGATTATCTCTGAAGGCAATATGAAGCAGAAACACTGTTCCAAGTCCCTGTCAGCCGTGGGCTGGAATGTGTCCTCCACTCACTCTGGCATTAGCTATGGCTGTCACTTAAGAAGAGAATGCAATGCTGTCTGATGTCTTATTGCATCCGAGCACTGGAGGCCTGTGTCCTAGAAGATTTGGGGTCTGGCAGGCACAGCCAACTTAAAGCCTGTTAGAAATTGAAATCTTGTATGTTTAGAAGTTTCATAAATAAGAAGAGTCAAGTTAGGAATTGGAGACACGGTTAAATGCCTGTGGTTCTGAGCATTCCATGGAGGTCTTCACAAGCCCTGAGGCTCAGAGACTGCCCAGTAGCCTCCTTTCTCATGGCTGACAAATGCCAAAGAACTTTTGAAATGTCTCAAATTAGAAACAAAGGGACTTCGGATCCCCAAGCCCAGGGAAACAAGCATAAGATGGTGCGTTCCTCACTCATCTTTCCTCTCTTTTAAAGAATAAAGAATATCTTATTATATTCATTTACTTATTTTGTGTGTATGTGAGCATGTGCCTACCACTATGTGTGTGTAGAGTCGAAGTTGGAGGACAGTTTGTGGGTGTAGTTCTTGCTTTTTGAAGATGGAACTCAAGTCATCAGGCTTGGGGACAAGCACCTTTAACCACTGAGTCATCCCATCAGTCTGTATAGCATAAGATCTTCATGTCAGGAAGCAATTCTGTAAAAATGGGCAACACACATCAAAAGAATGGGTAGAGAGCCTCAAGGTGAGTGAGATGTTTACCTTAGAGCTATGAGTGAGATGTTTATCTTAGAGCTAGAGGTAAAGACAGCTGATGTGGTGAGCTGGCTAACGAGCCCCATGCTGTCCTCGCAGGCTCAGGACTGCAGCTGGAGCCCCCATTTCTGCCACTGCGAAGGACCCTTACACCTTGAAGGACAGACTGCCAGGAAGATGAGTGACAGGCCATATAAGGCAGAAGATAGAGTCTGGCAACATCTAAATCCCACCCTCTCCTGACATGTTGGTGAATGTGAAAGTTTATCTGTGCCTGTGTGTTTATGACTGGATAGCCATGGGTGTGCATGTGTGTTCATGTGTGTGCATGCCTAAATGAGCATGTGAGTGTGTGATGACAATGTGTGTGTGTGTACTTTTCCTGCTTTTTGAGTCCTGCCAAAAAGGCTGGTTTGTGGCACAGAGCGGTCTGGTTTGCAGCGTAGTTTGCCACCTCCCCTCCCCCTGGCTCAGGCGTCCAGACAGCACAGCTCACCCTCAGTTTGGCTCAGAAGGAAGCCCCACCCCCATTGTAACCTGAGCATTCTGTGGAATGCACAAGAGCACATCAGACCCAGGACAGAGCTAATCCTCTTTGCTTTGGCAGCATCTCTGGAAAAAAAAAAATAACAGTGGAGGTGGGCACGGGACAGCTGGAGACCCCACTTCTGCTGCATGTTCAGGGCTTCCACACAAAGCCAGCAGGGCCACGGGCTGCTTGCAGAGCAAAGGCATTGTCCTGTGGATTACGGGACATAAAGTGGCAGGGCCTTCCAATAATTATATTGAAGGGTCCCCAGTGCGTGAAGCCAGGAAGCAGGCCTGCTGCAGGTCAGCCATGTGTTCACGGAGCCTGTGTTGTGAGTCAGGCCCCTGTCAGGCTCCTGAGATGCAGGAGTGAAGTCAGTGCTGTGGTAGACCAGAGCCCCACAGCACACATCCCAGTTGCCATGGCAGAGGCTGTCAAGGGAGCTGCCCCAGCCCAGGCCTCTGCCAGTGTCAGACAGAATTAAGTTTGAAGAAAGACCATGGGCATGCCTACATCTTCAGAAATCCATCCACGCAGACTCACATAGCTGGAAAGCCAACAGAATGGATTTATCTTCTACCTCTGGTTTGGGTTGAGGCCTGGATTGGTCACCCTTGTTCTCAAGGGATCCCAACACCTCTGCAGGTCTGTGCTCCTGAAGGAAACACTTTATCATGAACCCTGATGAGATCTGAATCTCATGCTTGCTTACTTTACTTAAGAGAGAGTCTTCCTAGATAGCCCAGGCTGGCCTTGAACTCCTGATCCTGCTGCGTCCTCTTCTTAAGTGCTGGGTTGCAGGTCCCTTGATGTTTCCTGTGTCCTTCCTTCTTGTTGTTTTCCTTCTATTTGTGGATATCTCTCTTTATTACCAGGTGATGAAGGCAGCCTGTTTCTCACACACTTTTGTAAAACTCAGCAAAAATGCATGCAGATCTCATTGGGTGTCTATGTGATTGACACTGTGTGTCTGTATCTCGGCCATGTCACACTGAACTGGGAGAAGCCACAGTTGGTTCTCTAAGATCAACAATGAGACAAGAATGTCTACTTCAAGGCTGGGGATGTGGATCAGGGGTAGAATGGTGGCCTGGTAGGCACAAGGCCCTGGGCTCATTCCTAGCAGGTTATAAACCTGGGTTGGAGGTACACTTCCCTCATCCCAAGTACACAGGAGGGTCAGAAGTTCAAGGTCTTTGTCATTGTCAGCTAAATAACTAGTTTGTAAATAAAATACTCCGTCTGAAAAGAAAAAAATAAAAGAGGAATTTTCAATGATCTTATTCAAGATCCTATTTGGCAAGTTCAGCCAGAGCAATAAGGCAAAAGATGCTGATCTCCACGGAAGGAAGGTCAGTTTATTCATTGGCTGATGACATGATTATAGACAGAGAAACTCACAGACAAGACTCAAATGCTATTAGGGTTGATAAATGAATTCAGCAAATGTATGGAGTATAAAATCAACAGATAAAAATCAGTATCTTTTTTGGACACCAATAATGAAATTCCTGATAAAGAAATAAAGAAGCAATTCCATTTGCAATAGCTACAAAAAAGAAAAAAGAAGCTGGACGTGGTGGTTCATGCCTTTAATCCCAGACCTTGGGAGGCAGAGGCAGGTGGATCTCTGTGAGTTCAAGGTCAGCCTGGTCTACAGAGTGAGTTCCAGGACAGCTGGGGCTACAGGGAGACCCTGTTTCAAAAAGACACA
>VZQC01007311.1:750304-787296 GCA_009823505.1 Rhizomys pruinosus
AGAACAGGAGGGAGAGAGAGAGAGAGAGAGAGAGAGAGAGAGAGAGAGAGAGAGAGAGAGAGAGAGAGAGACTGGAGAGAGAGAGAGACTGGAGACTGTGAGGCTTGTTAAACTCACTAAGCCTGCCTCCAATAACGTACTTCCTCCAGCATGGCCACACCTTCTAAGACCTCTGAACAGTGCCACCAACTGGAGACAAAATGTCTGAACACTTAAAGCCTATGGGGGGACATTCTCATTCAAACCACCACAATGGTGAAAGGAGAGAATCTGTAGAAATGACTTTTCTACAATAGACACAATCTCGACTGATGACTTTTGATTAACCCCAGCAAAACCATGTGCTTTAGTGTCTTGTGACCTGGGAATTTGAGCTCATTTCCTTGGCAACCTCAATTTAGCACTCCATCCAAAAAGATAATGAAAGAATGTGAGTATACTTGCCAATTACCACCAGGACACAGCTCAGCCTTCTCCATCACACATGACAAAGCATTGGAAGGACTCGAGACCTTGGGTGAATGAGGTGTTTCATTCTCAGGATGGAAAGGCCAGATGATCTGTCAAGACTAGGGTGGAGCCAAGCTTGTACTTCTCCAATTGAAGCTGGGGAAACCATTTTGAGTAAAATCCTGGCTGAGACCTGACTCAAGGACACAGTTCCGGGCTGGACCTCCAGCAAGATACTTGGATCAGTACAATTCTGGCAGAGAGATGGTCCAACAGATATGTAGAGGAGTGAGTGTTCTCCAAGCACCGGACACTCTTCAAAACTAAATTTACGAGTCAGGCTGTATGTTCAGGCAATTGCATGATTGACTTAGTAATGCAGAAAGAATCAACTCCCAAGAGTTGTCCTCTGACTTCCACCTGTGTACCTGTACACACACACACACACACATACACACACAGAGGCACACACAGAGGCATGTACACACTAAACAAATAAACAAACAAAATCTTTCTAATAACAAAAGATCTCAAGCATCCAAAGCAATCCAGAACAAAAGAACAATACTGGAGGCATTACAATATCTGACATCAAGCACTCTTTAATTGATGGTGACCAGTCTGCATAGCACGGGCATAGAGGAACTGCCACAGAAGCCTGTGGCAAGAACAGAGAGCCCAGAAACAACCCCTAGGAATTCATAGCCAAGTAATTTTTTTTTTTTTGGTCTTTTTGAGACAGGGTCTCCCTGTAGCCCCAGCTGTCCTGGAACTTACTCTGTAGACCAGGCTGGCCTTGAACTCACAAAGATCCACCTGCCTCTGCCTCCCAAGTGCTAGGATTAAAGGCGTGCGCCACCATGCCCGGCTGACAAGTGATTTTTGACAGAGATAGAAATAACATACATTGGATAAAGGAACATTTGTTTAAAAAGTGGTGCTTGGAATACTGAACAGTCACATGTAGAGCAAAGAAGTTGAGACTTACTTTCACCACGGGCACAAATCCATGTCAAATGGATGAAAGACTTAAATGGGAGACTGCGAAGCTACCAGGATCAAATACAGAAGAAGCACATCAGGAAATACTGGGTAAAAACTTTTTGCGTGTTGGGGGGACAAGGTCAGAACAGGGTTTCACTGTGTAATCTGGCTGGCCTGGACCAGCCTGGCCTCAAACTCACAGAGCTCTGACTACTTCTGCTTCCTGAGTGTTGGGATTAGAGGTGTGAGCCACCACACCTAGCTAGGTAAAGATTTTTTTCAAGATTTACTTTTAAATTAGTGTGTGTGTGTGTGTGTGTGTGTTGTGCGTGGTGTGTGTGTGTGTGTGTGTTATTAGTGGGGGTATTGGATGTGAGTGCAGTGTGCTTCAGAGCCCAGAAAGCGGGTTGTTCTAACCCCCCCCCCATTCCCCCCACCATTCGCCCCACCCCAACAGACAGCTCTGAGCTTTCTGGCCAAACAAGCTTTCATTCTATTTCTTCACGTTTCCAAATATTCTCCATTTCTAGGCAAGTGAACTGTTTTGGCAGAAGTTCACTGTTTTCAGTCAGTTCTTAATGCACAGCCCTTGTTGTTGTTGTTTGTTTTGTGTTAAACCATATGAAAACACCAAGCGCTTGGGACAAAAGCTCAAGGGCCATGCACAAGAAATATTACAACTAGGTAATTGGCACTAGCATCCACAGATGAGGATAACCATTTCGTCATTGTTTTGGGACTGTGTAACTTCACCCTCACGGCCTGATGTACCTGTCCTTCTAGCTCCAGCATTTCCCTTCAAAGCTCATGGCTGTGTCTTTCTTTTACTGCTGCATTAGAATTCCATTGTAATGACACAATTTTTCTCTAGTCCACTCATCAGTAAGGCTGGCATTTGGGTTGGTTCCAGCTTCCGTGCTATTTGTGAAGAGAAGTGAATAAACATGGCTCGTGCATGTGATCTTCTGTACGGGGGGTGGTCTTGAGGGGTACATGCCTAGGAGTGTATGGCTGGGACGGCTGGCAGTTCATTCCAAGTCTTTCCAAGGGTTCTCCACACTGCTTTCCATAGTGGCTGTATGCGTTTACTTCCCACCAGCAGATGTTATGAGAGTGTTCCCCTTTCCCAACAACCTCTCCAGAACTTGGTACTTTGTTTTCTTGATCTATCGATATCATATCAGTCTTACTTAGTAAGATTGATATCTTAAAGTGAGAAAGATGAAATTTCTTGGCTAGTCTGTGCTACCTAGCCCTTCTCAATCACCCTCACCCCAAAAGTGTGATGTCCTGATCTATGACAATTTCCTTAGCAAATACTCATTTATTATGCCTTAAGGAACAAGGGTCACTTGGGAGACTGAATGAAGATCAAAAGGTGTGAAGCTAGCCTGAAGCACACTAATGAGGGTTCTTGGCGCTCAAAATGAGGGAGGGGTGGGCAACAAATCTTATATTTAAAATCAACAGAGCCAGGCATGGTTGGCACACGCCTTTTAATCCTAGCAACTTGGGGATCCATTTTGCCAAACAACTTGCTGAGATGCTGTCTTTTCTTCCATTTGGGCTTTCTTGGCCCCTGTCCAGAATATGAGATGGCTGAAATTAGTATGTGCTCAGGTTTGGTGATCTTCGTGTTTCTTTCTTGGTCAACAGGGTCTGTTTTGTGCCGTACCAGGCAGTGTTTTTATGACATAGCCTGTAGTATAGTTTGAATCTGGTGTAGAGATCCCCCTGGGAGGCTTCCTTTTTTGCTCAGGGTTGTTTTGGCTATTTGGAGGTCTTTTGCTTTTTCCAAATGAATTTACGGACATCTTTTTTTTCAAAGCCTGTGAATGAAACATACATTTGGGGATTTTGATTGGGATTGTTGTTAAATCTCTACGGAGTTTCGGTGTAGAATGGACATTTCTAACCATAGTGTAATTTTCCCAATGCTGAGCATGGGGAGGTTTTCCATCTCTGATGTCCGTCTGTAGTTTTGTTTTTAAAGGTTTAAACCTTTTGTTGTTCAGAGATCTTTGGTGTCTTTGGTTAGGTTTGTTCCTAGGTATTTTATTTTTTGAGCGGCAGCTCTGCAATAAAGTGGGAAGGTCATCCTTTGATTTCCTTTTCGTCCAGTTTGCTGTGTTAGGTGTAAAGAAAGAAGAAGGGCTATTTTTTTATATGTTATTTGTTCCTCATCGCTGAGCTCCACTTTTCTTGAGGTTATTTCTAGGTTTGTGTTGGAGTTGTGTTAGATCCCTTTAAGTAAAAAAAATCATATCATTCTACGCAGAATTTAGGGATTAGTCTTACTTCCTCGTTTTCCAATTAGGTAACTCCTTTAATTTCCTTTTCTTGCCTTATTTGCTCTAGCAAGTGTTTCAAGCAACTATATTGAAGGAGGAGTGATTGACAGGGGGCAGCCTTGCCATGAGTTAGCCACACTTTGAAAGGGGAATGTTTCTGACATTTCTCCCATTTGAGAGGATGATTTTGGCTGGGGTTTCTGTAATATGGCTTGAAATTACATTGAGGAATGTCCTCTCAATCCAATTCCTTTAGGACTATTTAAGCATGAAGGGATGCTTGGATTTTGTCAAAGCTCTTTTCAGCTATCAATTTGAGATGTGGTTTGTGTTTTGTCTTTCTCCATTTATGTGTTTATGACTGTTATTATTTTCGTTGATTGAACAATCACCTGCATCTCTGGTTGGTAAATTCAAACTTGGTCATGATGAGGTGATCTTCTTGATGGGGTCTGTTGTGCGATTTGCCAGTATTCCTGTTTTAAATTTTTGGCATCTGTGTTCATAGGGAGATGGGTGTCTGTAATTCTCTTTTTTAGTTGTATTCTTGCCTGGTTTTGGTAATAGATTGACGCTGGCTTCACAGAGGAAATATTGGAGGAATTCCCTCTGATTGTATCTTTCTAAACAGTTCAGTAATAATTTTGTAGTCTTTTTGAAATGTTTTATAGAATTTGCTGTTTGAAAACCGTCTGGGCCTGGGCTTTTTTATTCGTTGGGAGGTTTCTTATTACATCTTCAATTTCTTTTCATAACTTATGGGTTCTGTTTAAAAGCTGTCGATCTCTTCTTGGTTTGAGCTTTGGTGATTACCAGGGTTTCATATTCATCTTTTCTTCTTAGGTTTTATTTTTAAATATTTATATTTATGTGTATGAATGTAATGTCTGCATAAGGTATGTGCACCCATGTCGTGCAACTGCCACGTACGTTCAGAAGATGGGGAGAGTTGTTGGATCCCCTGGCCAACTGAAGTCTCATGGAAATTGAGTCTACAGGGGACAGTTCTCATTTCTGCCAGGTGGGTTTTGTCTGGGGATCGAACTGGGGTCCTTTGCAGAGCAGTCAGTGCTCTCAACTGCTAGGCCTTCCCTCCAGCCTCTTCTAGGTTTTCAAACTAGTTAGAGTATACGGTTTTTGAAGTATCTCCGTATGATTTTCTGAACTTCCTTGTTTGTTGTGATATTTTCCCTTTTCATCATTGGTTGTATTGATTTGGGAATTGTTTCCTTTCTTTCTTGGTTTAACGGGCGAGAGGTCTGTCTTTTGTTTTCTTTTCTTTCAAAGAACCTTCTTTTGGAATTCATTTGATTTTTGTATTGGTTTTTTTTTGTTTCTCTTTCATGATTTCTGCTCTGATTTTTGCATTTCTTCCTGTTGTGGCATTTAGGGTTCATCTTTTTTGCCCATTTGCTCAAGTGTGCGTTTAGCTGTCGGTGTTCGATTTTCATTTACTTGTGCTTGTTCTTGTTTTTTCTAAGGGCCAAACCCCCAGGGCTATATAAACTTCCTTCTTTAGGACTGCGTTTAAGTTATCCCATAGGTTTGTTTTGTGTGTATGTCATGTGTCACGGTCAGTTCTAGGAATGTTTTTATTTCCTTTTCTTTATCTTCCTTTGCATCATTATTCAAGATGGTGTTGTTTCGTCTCCATGTTGTTCTTGTCGGCAGTAGGGCTATCCTGGTGTTGATTGTTGGACTTGTTATTTCACTGTGTGTGTTAGAATGCATGAAATTATTTTCAATCTTTTTGTATTGGGGAGGTTTCTTCTGTGTATCAGTATTGTCTATTTTGGCGAATGTTCCATTGGGGGTGCTGAGTAGAAGTTGTATTCTCTGGTATTCTTAGGGTGGAATTATTGGTAGATTAGAGGTCATGATGTCATTTGGGTATCATATCATTTCAGTTCAGATGTCTCTCTGTTTATGCTTTGTCCTGTTTATCTATCACACGGACTCAAGTGGTTTTTAATTTATTATTTATTTATTTTATATGTTTGATAATGAAATAATCCCTACTATGCGTGTACGGGGTTAGTCGCGGTGTGGTGGTTTGGATGGGTGTCCCCCATAGGCTGTCAAGTATTCAGACATTGTCTCCCGTTGGTTGTTGCTGTTTTTGGAGCGTATTGCGGAAGGTGCGCCATGTGGAGAAAGTGTGTCACTGGGTGCGGCTAGTGACCGTTTTTAAACAAAGCTCTGTGGTCTACAAACAACAAAAAAAAAAGTTGCCCTCCTCTGTTCCTGTTGCTCTTTGCTGAGCATGTGCACCCTTGGTTTTTGCTGTTTCCAAGATTCCAGCCTGCCCGCCTCCCGCCCACAATTGGACCCTAATTCCCCTGGGAACCGCCCCAATCGTAAGCTTCAAAATAAAACTCTTCCTTATAAGGTCCTTGTCATGTGCTTTATCACAGCAACAGAAAACCTGACTAATATAGTTAATTGGTACCAGAGAGGGGTATTGCTGTGAACGGGACCTGACCTTGGTTGTTTTTTGGGGGACAGGATTGTGGAGGGTTGGTGGTTTTGGAACCTTGGGCTGGAAAGGCTGTTGTCTATTGTAAGCAGAGCTTAAAAAGAGCATTCTAGTGGACTGGGGCCTGGGAAGAGAGAGCACGGCTGCAACATAGATGTGTGTCCAGGGTGAAAATAAAGGGACTTAGGCATCAAACCGGGATTTTATTTTTTTTTTTTGATAATAGGAGTTCTGGCAGCAGTTTGCCCACAGGCCCAAATGCTTGCCTGATTTAAGTTGAAAAAGCTTGTGGACTGATGGGTCTTGTGGTGGCGGAGGGATCTTCACAGTACAGCCTAGTGTGGGCAATTTGTGGGATGGGCTTATATGGTGCATATTATTACAGATTACAGTGAATATAGAGTGCCAGTTGTGGGGCAGAAAGAAATGCACCATATGTTTAAGTTTGGGGAACGAAAATAAACGCACTAGAAAGATGGGTTAAAGGTGGGGTGGGCCAAGGCATGTTGAAGGCGAGAGGTCTTCCCTTCATAATGGAGATCTAAAGCTATAAGGCGGGCGCGGCTGGAGTATTTTAGGAGTAAATAAAACAATTTCACGTAACCTCAGGGCAAGGAACCACACCCAGCTAAACGCCTCCAGGAAGTCCAGGGGCAGAGAAAAAATAACATGTGGTTTTAAGTAGGAGACGGTTCCATCCCATACTTGCAGCCAAACTCCGAAGTTTCATTCACGTGGTCCTGGCCTTAGAGACATGAAGTTTGCAGGTGGGAGTGAATGGGGTCATTGGTTCTTCCTCCCCGGTTTCAGAGAGCCAAAGAAGTCAGGCAATGAGCACCGGCAGTGTGTCCCCGTATAAAGTAGGCCCTGATGGGCAATTGTACAGTGAAGCTGTGAATGTGACGCCTGGTTGGCAGCGGAGACCCCAAAAAAGACATTCAAGATGCCAGACCTGTGAGAATTTTGCCAAGGAGAGCTGCATAACAGGGAGTGGTACCAGCCAAAAAAGAGATGTATGTTGCAAAAAAAAGATGGAAGAGCCCTGAGCCATCTAAAGACCTTTGAAAACTCAAGTCCAAAAATTTGATGGTGACGCTACAGGACCTGGCTGTTTGCCCTTTGCTGGTTTTATTCGGTTCTGGTTTGTGTTCCAGTATTTTATCACTATGCCCTATTCCCTCCCTTGTGCTAATGGGCATGTGTATTCAGTTCCATGTACATGGGAGTTTGTTTAATTTGGTCTTTGATTTTAAAGGAGCTTACAGTTGGAGATTGGCCGGGTCTCAGAGGAGACTGGACTGTGGACTTTCAAATGCGTCATTTGAGGACTGGTTACAGATCTGTGGGAATTTAAGGTCGGTCTGAATGCATTTTGCATTTTTTACGGTCAGGAGCCTATGGGGCCCAGGAGTGGAATGTAGTGGTTTCTTTGACTGTTGTCCCCCTTATGCTGTAAGTATTCAGACATTGTCTCCAATTGGTGGCACCGTTATTTGGAGGTCTTAGAAAGTGAGGCCATGCTGGAGGAAACACATCAATGGGGGCAGGCTTAGTGAGTTTAACACGCTTTGCAGTCTCCAGTCTCACTCTCATTTCCTGTGCCTGCCGAGAGTTTTGACCCTGGGTTTGACGTTGACCGATCCGAAGCTTGCCCCGTGGCCTCCTGCACCAAATGGGACCCTAATTTTCCCTGGTACACCGCCAAGTTGTACGGAAGCTCAAATAAGCTCTTCCTTGTATAAATTCCTTGGTCATGGTGCTTTATTCACAGCAACAGAAAATGGGACACTACAGTGTGTTTTGAGGTTCTGAAGGATTGTATTTATAACGTTTGTTGCACCAGAGTTTGGGTGGGGCCATTATATATTCCTGATTGTGAATTCTTCTTGGTGAATTGCTCCTTTGATAAAAGACTTTTAATGGCCTTCTTTGTTTCTCTTGATTTCTTGTTACTTTGAAGTCATTGTTGTTTCTGACAGTTCAGGTAAATTAGCAACACCCTGCTCTTCTTTTTCGGGTACCATCTGTGCTTGGATATATTTTTTTTCCACGCCTTTCCACGATGAAGTGGGTGCCTGTTTGCTGGAATGGTAAAGATGTGTATTTTGTACTACACAATATCAAGTTTCTGGATTCTGTTTGTCCTAATTTTCAAATCTCCAGTGTTAGTTTTTTGATGGGGCATATTTAGTCCATTAATATTTAAGGTTCATGGATTATAGGGGTTCTGTGTTGTTCCTTTTTGCCTCATTATCCATTGGCATGTTTGGGTTTAGTTTCTACTTCTGCAGATGCTTTTATTTGATTTCTCTTTCTAGGGCTGGGGGGGATGGTTGCTCCTTTCTTATGTCTTTTCAATTGCTTCAAGTATTATCTGAGGGGGGTTTTTCAGATGTATACTTTTCAACAGTTAGTCATGGACGGTTTTTCTCTCTCCCTCAAATTATTAATTGACCTTTTTTGCTGTGGAGGATAGTAACCTGGGTTGGCATTTCTAATCGTTTAGCACTGGGAATTGCCTTTGGTCCACGTTTTTCTTGCTGTCATAGTTTGCATCATTGAGAAGTCAGTTGTAATTTCTGATAGGTTTCCTCTTATAGGTCCCTGTTGTTTTTCTCTTGTGGCTTTAAGGGATTTTTTGTCTTTGTTTTGTGGTGTGTGTCTAGCATTTAAAATCTATGATGTGGCGTGGAGAATTTTCTTTTCTGCTCTTGGTCTGTTTGTGCGTTCTACGCGGACTTGTATTTGTATTGTTTGTCTTTTTTTTTAGTTTGGGGAAGTTTTATCTATTATTCTGATGAAGATATGATCAATACCAATCTCTTGGTGATTCTTCTCCCTCTTCTATTCCTATGATGGGGAGGTTTTGATCTTTTCATAGTGTTCCAACAGTCTGGATGTTCCACTTTTGTGTATTTTAAAATTTTCATTAATCTTTCCTTGAGGTTTTTAGTTGTTCTGTGTTGTCTTCCAGGTCTGATATTCTTGTTCTGCTTCCTCCATTCTCTTTCTAAGGCTTTTTCCATTCTTTTCCTCTTGATTGGATGAGTGTTTGATTTCCTTTTTCATTTCATCTTCTGATTTCTTTAGTATTTCTACTTCTTTTTGGAGCTTCTCAATCTCTTCATGTAGCTCTTTGCTTTGCTGGTTGGTTTCCTTATCTTTTTCAGCATGGGATCTTTTCAGTGTTTCTACTTCCTTTTGGAGTTTGTCATTCTTTCTCTTTAGGTCCTTCTTGAGTTCTTCATTCTCTTTTCTTAGTTCTTTGATTTGCTCTTTATAATGTTGTAGTTCTTTAAATATGTTCCCAATTGTGTTTCTTATATCTGTGTCCTGGGCCATCCCCATGGGGATCCCACTGTAGGAATCTTCCATAGGGTTGGTAGAGTTTGGTGCGAGATTATCCTGCCCCTTTCTCATGTCTCTTCTTCGTGTTCCTGGCATATGGGCTTCTCCTTGCCTGTATTCCAATGTGAGTCCTAAATGCCTCTTCACTGTGTTGAAGGCTTGCTTTTCTTGGCTCCTTCAGATACCTGTGATTGCTTCAGCTGGTCTCAGGAGATCTCAGCTCCTTCTCTTGCTGTTTTCAAGATTCTCCTGTGTGAGGCATGGATCTTTTTGGGTGTTTCAGACTTGGATTTCGTTGAACTTCTCATATTCGATTTTTTTTGTTTTGTTTTATCATTATCATTATCAATTATTATCATTAATATTATTTGGTCCTTTTTTTGTTTGTTTGAAACAAGTCTCCCTGTAGTCCCAGCAAGCTTGGAACTTACTGTATAGACTAGGCTGGCCTTGAATTCCCAGAGATCTACCTGCCTCTACCTCCCAAGTGATGGGATTAAAGGTGTGTGCTACCACCCCCAGCCTGGTGCTATTACATTTTATTTTATGTGTATGAGTATATTGACTGCATGTATGTCAGCGAACCTGTGTCATGCAATGACTGCAGAGGTCAGAAGAGGGAGTCAGGTCCCCTGGAAATGGAGTTGTGAATGGTTGTTAGTTGCCATGTGGGTGCTGGGAGTCCAACCCGAACTCTGCCCCTGGTCTGTCCTCTGAAGTGCCATCCTCAGCTGGCTGACTGGTGGGAACAGCATGGCAATGGCTTCACGAAGAGCAGAGGACTCCCTGAGACCTCCTGAGAGGACGGTGGGCTTCACTTCTTGGTGAAGTCAGCCTTGCTTGACTGATAGGCACGCAGTCCTTCAGTAGCCCGTGTGTTGGCCTGCTTGACAGTGCACAGGTCCTTTAAGATCTGCTCACATTTTTGCCTTTTTTTTTTTTGTCTTTTTTTCTCCTCAGACTCAAATTCAAGTGACTTCTCTTTTTTTCTTTTTAAATTTGTTTTTGAGGATTACATAGTGTACAGAATGAACTGTGATCATACTTACCCTGTGGTCCCCTCTCTTATCTCTCTCCCAATCTTACTGGCTTCCTTCTTCTTTCCAACAGGCACTCCCCCCTTCCCCCCTGTGTCGTGTGTGTGTGTGTGTGTGTGTGTGTGTGTGTGTGTGCACGTGAGGGCCTTGTTTAGGTGTCTGCACCTGCTGTGTGTTCATGACTGTGACAGCCATGTCATGTCCAGAGGACAGTGTTCGTAGATCTCTCTGAAGCTCCTGTGTACCATCTGGCTCTTCCAGACCCCATCTTTATTGATGTTCCTAGGCCTTGAAAGGAGGGATATGGAAGAAGTCACCTGTTCTCAAGTTCACAGATTCTTTTCTAGTCAGTTTCTCTGTGGCTGAGCACATTTAGTCAATGTTCTAGTCAGCTATTGTATTCTTCAACACCAGAGTGGGTATTAGGCTCTTTTTCATCTCTTTGTTGATATTTTTTCACTTTGGTCCAACACTTGTCCACACCCCTCCATAGCTTTTGGTCTGTTTCAGCATATTCAAGACAATTGTTTAAGTTCTTTATCTAGTAAATCTGTTTTCTGGGTGTGTTAGTTACTTTTTGTTGCTGAGATAAAGCAATACCACTGAAGAAAGAGTTTATCTTAGCTTCGAATTCAGAGGAGAGGATCCATAGTGGTGGGAGAAAACTAGAGTCACACCTCAGGGCAGGAAGCTGAGAGGTCACAACTTCCTTCAGTTGTGAGATTGTAAGAAGGAAGCAGAGAGAATGAACTGGATGTGGGTGATGGCAGACCCCCCCCCACCTCCTAAAAGTTATATAGCTTCCCCAAACAATACCATCACCTAGACAACTAGACAACGAGTGTTCAACTGGAGGAGTCTATTAAGGGCATTGCTCACTGAGAGCACCACACTGGATTATATCAGGGCTACTTTCTGCTTCTTTATTTTGCAGACTAGGAAGTCTTTTGCTAACAAACAGGGAAAGGTTTGAGCTCTGAGCTCAGTCCAGGGTGAAGGCATGAGCTACCTAAAGATTTCTAAACACCTACGCCTTTTCCTCCCAATTCCTTATATATGCATAGCTGCATTTAAATATCTTAATCTTGAGCGGGGTGTGTTGGCGCACGCCTTTAATCCCAGCACTCCAGAGGCAGGTGTAGGTGGATCTCTGGGAGTTCAAAGCCAGCCTGGTTTACATAGTGAGTTCCAGGATAGCTGGGGCTAGAGGGAGACCCTGTTTCCAAAAGACAAAAAAAAAATCTTAATCTCAAAAGGAATCACACTCAAATTCTTCTAGGGGCTTTAGATATTGTTATGTCTGTCTGCCCATGCTGCGCTGCCCAGCGCTCCCAGGCGCGCAGTGCCCTGCAGCTCTCTTGAGTAGGGCCTGCTGGTTCCAGTGCCTCGCCCAGCCTGGAGTCGGAGCTGTACTGCTTCTCTCCATCTGAGCTCTGAACATGGTGAAGATAGAGACTAGACAACCCTCAGGCTTGTGAGACATTGCACACAGTCTTCCTGTTTCCCTCTGGTTTGAAGGGTGAAACAGGGATGTGGGCTGTGGTTTCCTTCAACCATGTCATGCCAGGCAGAGGGTGGGATGAGGGACAGTTAAAATGCCACAGAACTCCCCCTCCTTTCAATGTGGCTTTCCCTTGACTGGGCATCTGTTTGGCTGCTACAGACCTTTGACTGTTTCCCAGAGTCCCTGTAAAGTCATTTCAGCTAGTCTCTCTGCTCTATGTGGACCCTACTGGTTTGTGGTTTGGCTAGTTCCACTCCATGTTCACTTCTATTCGAGTTTTGTTTTTCTATTGCTGCCTTAAGGATCACCAGTGACACCCACATATTTAAATGTTGAGAACCAGAGACAGCACAGTGTCCAATATGCATGGTAAAATGTGGATGGCTCAGGACCAAAGCCCGGGTGGGGGGTGCTTAGGTCTCACTCTTCATTCTTTGAAACAGGGCTTTTTGAACCCCATACCCCCATGCTAGGGGGAGGGAGAGCTGAGGGGCGGTGGATCTTTTGTGCGAATGCTAATTCAGGAGATCTGAGATGGGACCTGAGTTGCCACATGTCCAGTAACAACGGAAGGAAAGCTGCCTCTGCTGCCCTGTGGACAGCTCGAGGAACCCCAGAGCTCAAACAGTGCTATTAGCGAGATCTGGATGGAGGATATTTCCTTGTTCTTTCCTGTGGAAGATAGGAAGCATCCAGCGCAGAGCTTCTTAGGACTCTTCATTTAGTGATGAAGATTGAATGTAATTCTTAAAACTTTCCTGAGACATTCCTTGATCCTAGGCCAAGCTTTAAAATCCCATATACTCCTCATTGGGAGGAGTTTGAAGTGGCCGATGCTGCGCATGACAGACACCACGGCCCTTCCTCCACACTGTCCTGTTCGGTGCCTTAATGACAATCCATTTGATGTGACTCTGGAAGGGTCCCACCCATGCAGTAACCTCAGACAAGCAGGAAGTGGCCCTGAAAGGGAGATATGGTCACCTGTGATCCCATCAGTTAAGCAAGGCTGAGGGTTCCCACAGGTGAAGGCCACCGTCCTCTCAGGAGGCCACAGGGAGTCCTCTGCTCTTCATGAAGCCATTGCTGTGATTTTCATTGGCATGCTTTTCAGCCAGCGGAAGATGGTGCATCTGCGCACACACCAGGGGCAAAGCCTGGGAACCTTCAGAGAGTTCCAAGGTTCCCGTGAACCAAATACCATTTTTTGTCTGCTCACTGGCAAACATGTTCACTCAATGGAATGGTCTTAGACCACGCATGGTGCAGGTGTGACCAGCTATGACATACTGAGCTGTCCCTGGGCTGGAGTGCCAACTAATATGGATTTGCCTTGAACAAGTGTTAATGGTACTCTAGACCAGCTAACCTGTGCAGAAGAAGTTGGTAAGGACACACGTGACTGCTACCATGCCTCCCATTAGCAATGCTCCCTCGAACTGAAAGCCAAAACAGACTATTCTGTTGCCGTTATAGAACCATCAGGACAAAGGGAACTTATAAAAGGGAGAGTTATTTGATCTTATTGTTGACAATTCCAGGGGAATTACGGTCCATTATGGCAGGAGGCATGGTGGCAGGAGGTGCTGGAGTAAGAAGCCGAGATTCACATCTTCAAGCAGGCACAGGAAGCAGAGGGAATGACTGGAGATTGGTAAGGCTTTTTGAACTCTGGCCCCCAGTGACGTGCTTCCTCCAGCATGGTCACACCAAAACGGCATCACCAACTGGGGACAAAATGTCTGAGTTCTTGGAGCCCACGGGGGACATTCTCATTCAAAGCACCACAAGACTCTTCCATAAAGACAATTTGGTGATGGTATTTTATCACAGCAACAAAAAGTAAGGAGTACAACAGCAGATAGAAGGTCGCACACAGCTGCGTCCAGCTGGAAGGTCGCACGCGGCTGCGTCCAGCTGGAAGGTCGCACGCGGCTGCGTCCAGCTGGAAGGTCGCACGCGGCTGCGTCCAGCTGGAAGGTCACACGCGGCTGCGTCCAGCTGGAAGGTCGCACACGGCTGTGTCCTCACCAGGCCTGGCAGAGGTCGTCCACTCAGCTTGCTTCTTCTGTCTGACCAGGCTGCCTCATCCTTCTCAGGGACTTCTATCTAAAGTCTTTGCTATGAAGAGAGACTTCGAAATAAGGTATTAAAGCATCTTTGTTAAGGACAGAAGACATGTAGCTAGAAGGATTCCAAGCTTGTCTGAGCCTATGACTAATCTGAGTTTATGTTGTATCGTGAGAGGGTCTCAGGGCCAGATTCATGTAGTACCTTAAAAACAGACAAAAGGCTATACTTTCAGGGATCATTTCTATAGTATGTTACTAGAGAAGTTTTTCTGACTGTGTAGAGTACCAGAAACTATGAGGAGGAGACGGCATTCTCTCCTGAGCACGAAGGCGGTGACTGGTGTTGCTTTACTGCAACTGCCACTCACCATTGATGATCGTTCTTCTCTCTTTTGGGAGAGTAGAGGGAGAGAACGCAGTCTGAGTGGGGAAAAAAAAAACAGATAAAATGAGGGGTCATGGGGGCAGGAGAGATGGCTCATTAGTTAGGAGCACTGGCTGCTCTTGCAGAGGACCCAGGTTCAGTTCCCAGCACCCACCTGGCGGCTAACAACCATCTGTAACTGCAGTTCCAGGGTATGCAGTGCCCTCTTCTGACCTCCTTGGGCACTACATGACACAGGTGCACCTACCTACATGCTGACAATACACTCATATACATTAAAAAATAAAAACACTAAATAAAAATATATTTTTTTGTCTTTTGTTTTGTTTTTTGGTCTTTTCGAGACAGGGTCTCCCTTTAGTCTCAGCTGGCCTGGAACTCGCAATTTAGACCAGGCTGGCCTTGAACTCACAGAGATCTGTCTCCCAAGTACTAGGATTAAGACATGCACCACCACGCCTGGCATAAAATATTTTTTAAAGATGGGGATCATTTATTCAATGATAAATTCAGCACTTACTGAACATCTGCTGTGACATTAGTTCTCAGAAAAGTGGATGGAGGAAAGGGAACAAAAATGAAACAGAAATGATCCACATTGTCGCCTTCCAAGAAGACCTACGCCAGCCTGCTCCTAAGCTCGTAATCAACTCATTTCAGAGCACACTTTTTTCTTCCTAATTTTTTTTGAACTTTTGCGCATTTCATACAACATTTCTTTTCTTTTCTTTTCCTTTCTTTCTTTCTTTCTTTCTTTCTTTCTTTCTTTCTTTCTTTTTTTTTTGTATTTTTGAGACAGGGTCTCCCTTTAGTCCCAGCTGGCCTGGAGCTCACTATGTAGACCAGGTTGGCCTTGAACCCACAGAGATCCACCTGCCTCTGCCTCCTGAATGCTGGGATTAAAGGTGTGCACCACCATCCCTGGTGTCTTCTTTTTAAAAAATATTTTATTATTTTTATTTTATGCATAAAAATGCATTGCTTGAATGTAGGAAGGTGCACCCATGTTGTGCAATCCCCAACTCCATGACCCCCTCAGAAGAGGGTGTCAGATCCCCTGGAACAGCAATTACAGATGGCTGTTAGCTGCCATGTGGGTGCTGGGAATCAAACCCTGGTCCTCTGCTAGAGCAGCCAGTGCACTTAACTGCTGAGCCATCTCTCTAACCCCTCAGAGCACATTTTTGATTTATTTTTTTTCCTGTTTCTGGATTTATGTTCCTAAAATCACAAGGAATCATCTTTCTTATTTTTTTTCCTCATGAAGAGGGACAACATGGGGCCAAGGATGTAGCCCAGAGGGTAAAGTGGTCATCAGCCATGCACAGAGCTCTAGGCTTGATCCTAAGCACTTCAAAAAGCAGGCAGGTGCACTGCTTTAATCCCAAAACTCAGGAGGTCTGGGCAGGAGGATGAGAAGTTCAAGGTCATCCTTGGGAACATCACAAGTGTGAGATAACCCTGAACTACACGGAACCCTGTCTTGAAGAGAGCAGAGCAGAGATCCCTAGACCGGAATGTGTACCAGCCTGGGAATGTTTTGGGGAGGCAAAGGAGGTGATGTGAATGTCCTGTTCCACGGCCCTCCACTGGCCAGCATATTTACGTCTCTAAAACTTTGTTCATTCCATGGATGCTTCTTAATTAGAGGGTCTTGGTTGACTCTATAGTCATCCTCTAGCCAAAACCACATTAAAGTGAGAGAGGCCGGTGCATTTCTGGATTATGAAATAACAAAGAACAAAACAATACAAAACAAAAAAACCACCGACAACAGAAATGACTACAAATTGTCACTTCCCAGACAGAGCCACAGAGACCTAGGCTATGGGAAAGCCTAAGACCCACTGGGAGGGATCCCGTCCCCTGTTCCTCCCTAACACAGCGGATGTGTGGGTTTAATGTTTCAGCGAGATTTCATCAAACTGAACCACAAGGGGCACATGGGGTTTCTTGCCAAGATTCCTTTCCTGATGTTTGGTGAGAGGTCGTTCTGAGGTTTAAGAAAATACAAGTGTCTATATCTGAAGATTGTCAGTTAATTCAGAAATATATTCAGGGAGAGTTGAGATGATGGGAAAATTAGATTAAAAAAAATCAGTAAAATATGATCAGTAAAATATGAAAAAAATATTTAAAAAAAATCAGTAAAATATTCCCAGGCCAGAGGGAGGGAGAAAACATTTTGCAGTGCTGACTCTAGTGCCCAGCATAAGTTATCATTGATGGTAACAAATGGTAATCTGGGGGGGGGAGGTTGTTCCATTGGGAAGTCAGAAGGAACTCCATCCATCCCATAGCCTCAGGTACCTCTGACGCTCTTCCTGCTGGAGTTAACTTCTCATGGTAGCCCAAAGAGTTATTGAGAAGCATCTTCAAAACACAGATTCTCTGTATCCTCCCAACTAGAGTTTCAGAGAGGGGAGCCCTGCCCTATGCATTTTATTTTATTTTATTTTATTTATTTATTTATTTATTTATTTTTTTGAGACATGATCTCCCTGTAGCTTCCACTGTCCTGGAACTCACTCTGTAGACCAGGCTGGCCTCGAACTCACAAAGATTCGCCTGCCTCTGCCTCCCAAGTGCTAGGATTAAAGGCGTGCGCCACCACGCCCAGTGCCCTATGCATTTTAAAGTGTTTCTCCCAATATGATGACCATCTTGGCCCTAAAACCTGGAGAATGCTAGGTATAAACTATAGCCAGGTGGGTTTGATTTCTGTTTTTGTTTACTTCTATTGTTATAACAAAATACCCCAGGCTGGGGATTAAATAAAGAAACAAGGTTTACTTGGCCTATAATTTTGAGCAGCCCCATCTGGTGCAGGCCCTTTTGCCCATAATATGTGGATGGCTTTGCACAGTGGAGATCCATGTTAGAATGGCAGGCAGTGTAGATGGGGGAGCTGTCCCCCTCCTCCAGCAAAGAAACATCAAAGAGGAAGTGTTGACTTTGCCTTGTGACAACTCATTTTCAGAGTAATACAGCCCTGAGAGGCCCGACTTACTCCCATTAGATAAGTATTCATCTCTTTCGGTGCTAGAGACGGCTACAACCTACTTATTCCCACTAGTCCATCCCCTAGAGACCCTGCCACTGTTTAATACTGCCTCACAATGGGGATCAGAATGCAAACCTTTGGGGAACAAACCAGGCTGGAACCAAACAGTCTCCAAGTGGTTCTGGCGAAGTAGCTGGGCCCAGCTGGACTGTGTCTTCCAAATCTCCCATTACTATTTCCCATGAGCACCATAGAGAAGAGCTGGTTCCTGGCCTGAGCTGAGCCTGGAGCATCTTTCACTATCAGGAAAAAGGATGTTCTTAGGGGGAAAAAAAAAAAAAACACAACAAACCTCTAGAAAGACTCAGAAAAAGATGCAAGACATGTATGGCAGAGTGCAGGGACTCAGGTGGGGTGGGGGAGCATGGAAAGGGAAGTGACTCTAAATTCGATTGAGGAATGATGTATAATGTATGGAAAAAGAATAACGTCAGGCGTGGTGGCGCACACCTTTAATCCTAGTGCTCAGGAGGCAGAGGCAGGTGGATCTTTGTGAGTTCAAGGCCAGCCTGGTCTACAGAGTGATTCTAGGACAGCTGGGGCTACAGGGAAACCCTGTCTTGAAAAAACAAAAAAAAAGTTTAATAACAATAAAAAATAAATTAAAAAATATTGGATAAAAAGGATGTTCTTTGATATTACTGGGGGCAGGCCAACTTGGAGGGGCCTCCCTTGGCTAAAGGTGGGACGATTTGAAGATCAGTTACTTCAACATTGCTGAGCTTCTCATGACAAGAAGGAATGAATCTCACGGGTCTCCTTGGAGGATGCTGGGAGCTAACATGGTAAAGGGGCAGATCTGCCTTTGTCTTGTCTTCTACTCTGCAAGGCCAAGGCTTTGGAGTTTTGTTCCTTCAGGAAGGGGCTGCATTGACTTGTCTTTCTCAGTCTCCCAAGTGCTTGCTTGAGGGGCACTGAGTTAGCTCAGGCATTTCTTCACTACAAGACTTCCCTCTAGGGGCTGGAGAGATGGCTTAGTAGCTTAGAGCACTGACTGGTCTAGCAGAGGTCCCGGGTTCAATTCCCAGCACTTATTGGCCACTAACAACTGTCCTAACTCCAGTTCCAGGGGATCCGACGCCTTCTGACTTCTGTGGGCATTACCTGACACGGGTATACACGCAGGCAATGCACTCATACACACACAAAAATTTTTTTAAAAAACTTCCTTTTAATGCTGGCTGTGATGGCACATACCTTTAATTCAGGAAGCAGAAACAGGTGGATCTCTGTGAGTTCCAGGCCAGCTGGGGCAAGACCCTGCTTCAAGAAACAAATACACAAACAAAAACAAAAACAATACCCCCAAACAGAACAAAAATAATGACTTCCTTCTACATCCATAATTACTTTAGTCCATCAAGGGAAGAAGTTCTCCATTCAAAATTCTTACTAAAGACAACCAGCTGGCACATGCTTCTGTAAGCTCCACGAGGGCTGGGGTACCTTCTACCAAGCTCTGAGGATGGGCTCCACACATCCTACTCTAAGCCACATACTGGGTCTCTCCTGCAGTGCTTGTTCCAAACTGAGCTGAAAGTGGAGCTGAGCCCCATCCACACAGATCCGTCCAGTCTTTGACCTTCTCTCAATCTGCTTCCTCACCTAAGATGGGGCAGGGCTATCTCTTGGGAGTGCTGTGGTGACTGAGGAGTGTCTAGGGGTAGAGTTAGGCTCTACTCACAGGCAAATCACCCCGACCTTCCTGCTGGATCTGTCTCAGGCTGCTCTTGACTGCTGCTGACTGCCATCCCCCCCATCCTGGATGGGACCTTTATCTGGGCATCAGTGTCAGGCAGCATCACTCACCTTGCCAGAGGGCCTAAACTGGGAGCAACACTTCCTGCTCTCACCCTTTTGTGAGGTTTAGTGGCTAAGGCCTCCTGGCAGGACAGACAGCTTAGTCACTTATATTTAAGAAGATCCCGTGGGGTCCCCATCAAAGGTTTGTATTGATTTTTTTAAAAATATATTTTTATTTTATGTGTCTGAGTGCTTTGATTGTACCTATGGAAGGGCACCCATGGTCTGCAATGCCCACAGAAGCCAGAAGAGGGCATCAAATCCTGGAACTGGAGTTATAAATGGTTGTTGGCCACCATGTAGGTGCTGGGAACCAAACCTGGGTCCTCTAGAAGAGCCAGTGCTCTTAACTACTGAACCATCTCTCTAGCCTCTTTTACTGTTTTTGAGAGTACCTTTACCTGTGTTCAGAGGAGGAGATGGAAAACTGGCCCCATTAACCAGATGAGGAGCTAGGATTCTGAAGCTACCCATGTGATTCCTCCACAGGTGGCTTAGAACAGGCAGTGTTAGTGAGACTTGAATGCAGGACTTTAGAATGACCCTTGTTACTTTTGCCAGCCCCTTAAAATGTTCCTAAGGGCAGCTGCCACAGGCTATCACGTCCAAGTGTTTACAGATTTTCTCAGGACAATTCTCGGGTTTCCAATCCATTTCAACACAAAACCTCAAATAAACCCATAATGCCCAGTTCACAAGAAACTCTAAAATAAATGACAAGTCAATTGTTCTATTCCATGCATGTGCTGGACAGATCTGAATGGTGGGCCCTGTTCTGTCCATAGAGTCCCAGTGACAAAAATTCCTTAGAGAAAATGTTTAAGATGAAAACAAGCTTTTCTTTTCTTCTTTCAGTGCTGGGAACATCAAATCCTGGGTCTTGCTCATGCTAGGCAAGCACTTTTCTGTTCAGCTACTTCCTGGAAGCATCCCTGAATTCCTCCTTTAAATCTGTTTTGAGACAGGATCTCTAAAAGTTGCCCAGGCTGTCCTAGAACTCATGAGCTCACAGGCATGCACCACCATCTTGAGGCTAAGAGATGGAGTCAGGCATTTAGGTGCAGTGGCCCAAGTAGCCGGCTCGGAGGCCAGAGGGCTTCGAAATACACAGAAGGAGCATCAGACTTGAATGGGGCTCTGGGTTTGATTCCCAGCATTGGGAGAAAAGAAAACATGGACCAATGGGAGATGTTTGCTGAGAGCGTAGCAGAGTGCGGCAGGTTTGATGCCAGAATGCCTTGGTCCCAGGCAGAGCCCAGTCACTTATTTCTCTGGCCCTGATGGAGCCATTTAAAATTTCTCAGACTTAATTTCCTTACGTATAAAGAAGGGAAAAGCCCCTTTCACCTCCTGTAATGCCTCAAGCATATAAGACCAGAAGACCTGGTTTCAAGGCCAGCTGGGGCTACAACGTGTGACCTTGTCTCAAGAAACCAAGTACTGGAGCCATGAGCAGTGACTCAATATTTGCCCAACATAAACAAGGCCCTGGGTTCAGTGTCCTCAGAATGCAGTTATAGTTCCCCACAAATATCCACTCTTCTTTCTCCAAAGTAGACAATTTCACATTTTTCTGTCCTGTCTTTTGCCTTTTGCCAAGCTTGAAGATAATGAAAAGTTGAAATTTAAAATAAAATATATGATCAACTTTCTTATATAGTTTTGGGGAATTCAAAGAGGCTGTTATGGGAATCCCAGGCCTTTGGAATTCAGTGTGCTTGTAATTTTATATCAAAGCTGAGCAAGCTCTAGGCAGAACTGATCAACATAAACAAGAATCAGCATCTGGGGTCCATGGAAATGACCCAAAATTTTCCCAATAACTTTTTAAAAATTTATTTACTTATTAAGAATTATTTATTGGGGGCTGGAGAGATGGCCTAGTGGTTAAGATCAACGACCGCTCTTGCAGAGGACCCAGGTTTGATCCCTAGCACCCACATGGCGGCTGAGAACCGTCTTTAACTCCAGTTCCAGGAGAATCTGACACCCTCTTCTGATCTCCTCGGCACTGCACAACATGGGTGCACAAATCTACATGCAGATAGTACATTCATACACATAAAAAATAATAAATAAAATTATTAAAAAAAAATAAGCTAAGGGCTGGGGCAGGGTTCTCTGCAGTAGAGCTCTTGCTTGGCATGCATTGGGTTCCATCTCCAGAACCTGTACCCCCATAATAAGAATTTTAAAAATAAAAATAATAAGTGGGATATATGCAAGGAGAAAGGCAGTAAGTCCCTGTTGTCAAAGACCTGGTGTGAGCATGAAAAATGTTATGAGACGTCACTTGCTAGCGTACAACTGGCCTCTGAAATGCCAGAGAGCATTACCAAAGGCCACTAAAGCAATACAGCAAAATATTGGTCTCCCTGAGACAAGCAAGACTCCTCCATCAATATCAGCTACACCTCAACAGCCTGGAGATACTGTGCAACAGTGGCAGCCAAGTCTATATATATCCCAAATCTATTTGGCTATTAGCTTTCTCCTTGGAGGAATAACTCACAGCGGATGCCACAAGCTTATGTACTCTAGTGGTTAGGAGATGTTATAAGCCACAATAAGACCTTGTCACCCTTTATAGAGAAACCACAGTTTGCGGATTAGCATACCATCCAAGCATCTGTGTCTATGCTCACAGCTTAGCTTGACAAAGTAATTGGTACTGCTTAAATGCCTGTACATCCAATAGCTTGTGCTTTGTTAGTATGACTAAAAAGGGTATCACTGGAAAAGCTGTCAATGAAGGGAAACAACCTGAACAGACTGGAATCCAAAATGACAACTCCAAAGAAATTAGACTGTTTTCTTCTCACCCACTTGTGCCCCTTTCCCAAAGCCCAGAGAGCAAACTGCAGAAGAGGAGGCATGGTAGAATGTAAGGGCTGCGGAGAGATAGGGGTGAATCATGAGACTACAGGAATATAGTCTGGACTCCTGATTGATCAACATGCCTGTGCATACAAGCTTCTCCAACTGGACTATGGGAACCTTGGGTTGTTCAAAATTTGGACATAGATACTTGCAAAATGCACCAATTACCTAATTGTATGACATACTGAGTAACATCAATGTTATCTGCAAACAACTGTGTCATTATATTGTAGAATCCCTTAAAAATAATAAAAATAAATAAATAAAAATTAAAAAGACAAAATAAAAATAAAAATTACACCCAAATACATTGTCATCGTGGCTAGCCAGGGCCACAGCCTTCAGTATCTGTGATCACCCACAATGCTCCAGTGTAAACAGTGGCTCGACCAGTGTTTGCACTTCCACATCCTGAGAAGCAGGGGCCAAAAATAGACACAGGCACTGGAAATTACAGGACTGGAGTAAAATTGCAGGACTTCTGAGGTTCCCACAAGAGCCCTGCCCTGGCGTGTTTGAGCCTGAGGTCGTATGTCTGGGGAACTGGGGATTTGCCCTGCTGGGGAGAAATGGGGCTCCCCCTATGCTTGGGACAGGGTTCCCATCTCTCATACCTGATGGATGGAATTATATGTCCCCAAATCCCACGTTGAAGTTCATCGGGGGGCATGAGGGAGACTCGATTCCTATTCATTTCTTGGTGTGGTGTTCTGTTGTCTGGGCAGTGGGGTAAGAAAGACACCACTGAGTCACAGACAGCACAGACGTAGCTTCTGCCCTGCTCCTGGGGGGAGACGGGGCTTGGAGCAGTGGTCACCTGTGGGGACTGGGAGCAGTGGACACTGGGAGGGCTGTGGGTGGTCCTGGGAGCCTGTTGATGCTTTTTCAGGACCTGGAAGTTGGTTCCATGGGTGTGCCCGCTTCATGGTTATTTATGATTTTGAGGGTGCCTCCTCTGTACGTTTGGTATCATCAAGGTTTGGAAGAATTCCCAGAGCCTTAGTAAAGCCCCAGGGTGGAGGGTGTCCCCAGAACCGCAAGACTGGATTTCGCACGAGGCTGGAAGGAGGAGGGCTCAGAGCTGTGTGTGATCGGTTCAGAAGTAAGGAAATGGCATGTGCCTGAATGCTAGGAAGGCAGATTTGTGGGTCCAATGTCCTGGCCCATGAAGGTGAGGAGCGAGTAGACTCCATTGCAGTTTTCTGCTTCCCTGGCTTCTGCGAGTCTTCAGCTGGCTGTGTGCCTCCCTCCCCCACGACCACTTCCTCTGCAGGCACACTGGATACTGAGTGTCAAGCCCAGTGTCTCGGTGACCTCCATCCTTCCATGACCCTCCTGAAGGAGGGAGGGGCCATGTAGCTATCAGAACTCAATCTCTTGCTTTGTTTTAAAAAACAGGATCAGCCAGTCACATGGTACTTGCATGCTCTTACAACATGTTTATTCTGCATTCTATTTTCCTCACACATGGCTGCACGAGTCTCGTAGGATGGTGTTTAGGGTATCAGGGGTTCTCTGTGGTCCCTAAGACAAAGAAGGCGTGGACCTTCATTTCCTTTCTGGATTTTTCTCTGTTGCTCTCCTTCACGCATGCCCTTTATCTTCTTTCTCTCTTGAAGCTCTTGGTCTCAGCATGGTGGGCCTTTTCCTCTCTTTCCTAGGAACTTTGATCAATTTTGCTTCTCTCTTTTTTTTTTTTTTGGTTTTTTCTAGACAGAGTCTCCCTGTAGCTCCAGCTGTCCTGGAACTTACTCTGTAGACTAGGCTGGCCTTGAACTCACAAAGATCTGCCTGCCTCTGCCTCCCAAGTGCTAGGATTAAAGGCGTGCGCCACCATGCCCGGCTAATTTTGCTTCTCTTTTGGGACTGAGTTTAGACAAAGCCTTTCCCTCTTACGGAAACAACATGGCCTCTCAGCTCTCAAGACCCCAGGGCTCTCTGTTTACCTCCCTACTTAGGTGGGAATGAGGGGAGCTGCAGTATTTCTTTGTCTGCCTTTTCCTGGAAGTCTGAGACACTAAACTCTGAGTGAAAGCAATAATTATGACAATCAGATAGCAGCAGCATTGTTTATTAAGACAAAGGTTGAGGTGGGGATAGTTTGGGTCAGTTACCAGAGCCGCTCAGCTCAGCATGCAGTCAGTGAAGCCCAGGGCTATGCATAAGGCAGGCATCTCAATCGGGGCATGGCCACCCTTCCTGAAATGACCCTTCTCAACTATCTGAGTCTTCTCTCTCTTAAGGGGCAGGCTGTGGGAAGAGAGAGCTGGGCCTCTCTAAAAATCACTCAGAGATAGAAGTCTGAATGGAATGGATGCTTTTCCCCTGCGACTCTTACAAGCTGAGTATCTGCTCTGACAGTCCCCATTCAGCACAGAGCTGGCGATCGGAGTCAGTGGGGAAAGGAGAAGAGATACAGAGATCCCGAAGGAAGAAATGAGACTCTCCCAGTGGGCTGTCGTAGGGAGAAAATCCCAGGGATCAATCAGAATATCTAGAACCAATGATGTTAGCAAACTTGTGGGCTACTGCATTTCTCTGTAACAGCAAAGAGCACAGGAGCCTGATGTGTAAAATGCAATACCAGTTATAGTATTATATACTAAATACTGCTCAAAAGTTGAATATCTGGTTACAAACCTAGCAAAGCATACTTCAGTCTATGCACTGAAAAGTGTGTGAAGCAGAGAGAAATGAATGGCAAATGACATAAATAAATAAAGTTGACAGCCCCATGAGCTTATGAATGGGTCAGGAGAGAGTGCAGTGTGGGGCGGGAGGGGGGGAACTCAGCCTAGGAAAGACGGCAACACAGGCACAGTGTGGTTTCTATCCCAGCAACACACTTTGTAGATAAGATTTTTCTTTTTTTTTCTTTTTTTTTTTTAATTTTATTTGTTTCTGTATGTGTGCGAATGTACTGTCTGCATGCAAGTCTGTGCACCCATGTCGTGCAATGCCGCGGAGGTCAGAAGAGGGTCTTGGATTCCCCTGGAACTGGAGTTCTCCTGGAATTGGAGTTTCAGACTGTTCTCAGCCGCCATGTGGGTGCTGGGGATAGAACCCGGGTCCTCTGTAAGAGCAGTCGGTGCTCTTAACCGCTAGGCCATCTCTCCAGCCCTAGATAAGATTTTTCTAAAACGTGTATGGAAGTGGATTAGAATAGCTAGGACAAATAAATTTGGGAATAATTTATCTTTATTCCATGTGATTGAGTGTTTTGCCCGCATGTATATAAGTGCACCATGTGTGTGCAGTGCCTGAGGAGACCAGAAGAGGAGGACAGATCCCATGGAACTGGAGTTACAGACGATTGTTGGCTGCCATGTGGGTGCTGGGAATTGAACCTGGGTTCTCTGTAAGAGCAGCCAGTGCTCTTAACCACTAAGTCATCTCTCCGGCCCCAGCTAAAACATTTTTTTAAGTAGAAAAAGTTGGAGGAATAAGTCTATTCCAGACTTATCAACCAATACAATCAAGCCTGTGGTTGTGTTGAAGGTGCAGACATCCTGGGCAATGGAACAGAGGAGAACCCACAAATAAATCTCATTGATTCCACTGATGATCGACTTGGAAAACAGGTCCACAAGGTGCTGCAGAAATTAAACACCCCTAGGGAATAAAATGAACCTTGGTCAGTGTCACATTTCATCTTCACTGATTTGTGTTGTCAAGCCCACAATCCCTGAGGCTGAGTAGCTTAAAAATACAAGTTTTGTTTGGTTAACACTTTTAGTAGCTGGAGGGCTTAAAAATCCTGACAAAGGTACCGGGCTCATCACAATGGGGCAGAGAAGCAGAAAGACAGGTGGACAAGGTGGCAGGCAGAGACCTCCCTCACAGAGCAGGCCCACAGAGTCTGCCCTCACAGAGTAACTCAGTCTCTTCAGAGGGCGCAGAGCCCCCTCTAAGTAGTTACCCTGAGCGAGGCCCCACTTCTAGATGCCAGATCTCAATGCTGCCATCCTGGGGATTGAGCTTGCAGCACACAAACTTCTGGAGACACATACGAATCGGATCCAAACTATGACACACCCCCATCCCCAAATTAATTCATAATTGTTCATGGACTTAAATGCAAAACTGCCAACTTTTAGGAAAAGTTGGAGAACGGCTTTGTAATATAAGGCTCTTAGAACCCTAAACCAATATAATTTCTAACTATATTATAAAAACTTATCCTTACACCCACAGATCAATGTAGCTCTCACTCCTCACCAACGAAGCTTCATTTTGCAATAAAAGGAGAGGACTGTAGAGACCCACAACTGATAAGAAGGCAGAAAGCAGGTGTCGATGGGACGGACTCCCAGACCCAACAGGTAGGTACATTTACAATGCAATGCCTACACCCAAGGCTCAGGGAACTTCCCAGATAAGGGGCAGAAAGAAAAGAAGAGCCAGAACCCAACCCCAGTTGCTAGGTGGTATCTTCTAGACATGACAGGGAAGCTGTGCCCAGGGACTCTCAACAGTACAGTTGTCTAAACAAGACCCACATAATGATGACACGGGTCAACGTGGCAATGTGGATGGGGGAATGTCACAAAGTCCCCCTCTGGATGAAGAGCTTCGCCCTGATGGGTTATCTAATACCAAGTGGCCAGTCATAAACACACGTGTACAGGAGCTACACTAAAAGGACTTAGTAGATTGTTTATAGAGTACACGCACACATATACAGAACAATAATAATTAGAGGTCAGGAAATTGAGGGAGTGGGGGGACATGAGAGGACGGGGAGAGGAGGGGTGGAAATAATGTACATTCAACACTCATAAAATTATAAAAGACTGACATTAAACATTTTGAAAAAGCTCTGTCCACATAAGGGACAAGTGGTAAATTAGACAGTGGTCAGAACTTAAAGCCATCACACCACAAAACACCCCCTTGAAGATGATGAAGAGACAGGCTACAGGAAACACAAGCCAAACAGAAGTATATGTAAAATGCACAAAGAATTCTCAAAACCCAACAGTTAAAGAAATAAAGAGTACAAAGAGAATATGGGTAGCTGATGTAGAGCCACCCCTCAGAAGAAGACACAAAGAGGACAGGTAAGACGTCACCATACCGGCCGTCAGGGACACATCACTGCACACCTTTCTGAGTGGCTAAAGTGTAAAGACTTATTAAACAGTGAAGACGCCAGCTGCCGCGGAGAGGAGGGAGAAACCGGATCCGTCCTGCCCGGCTGGTGGGAATGTCAGCAGTGCAGACTCTGGAAAACATTTTGGCAGTTTCTTTTGATGTCAAACAGACAAATACCACATGGCCCAGCAGTTATACTCAGAAACATTTACCTCGCCAAAGTGACCAAGGACATTTCACATAGAAACGTGATCAGGGATGTCATGGTCACAACAGGCTTATTTGTAATAGTTAAAAATTAGATACAACCTACGTGTATTCCAATAGGCGAACAGGTTAAATAGGGAGGTGTCCACCGTCCATTCCACACTCAGAAGTTTAAAAGGACAAAATTCTTCCGAATTTAATTGTGATAAATGCATGTGACTACCATCCTAACCCTTTTCCGGCTTGTCCAGCCCAGTGCTGTTGAGCAGAACCAGGCAGTACCACGGACACTGTTGTCCTTAACAGACAAGCCTTTCCCATCTTCCTCAGGCGAAGTCGTGTCCCTACTGATAACTTACTACCCTTTCTTCTCCAAACTCTGTCCCTACTAAGTAACATTCTTTTGTCCTTGCTTTTCCTGCTACTCACCACATTCCACTTTCTGTCTCTCGAGTGCAGTGATGCAGGATCTGACCCTTTCTACCTGGCTTTATTTCTCCTAATCCTATGTGTTCAAGAGACTTCCAAGCTGCAGACCACATCTGAGTTTTGTTCTTTGAGGCTGAACAACCATTCATTGTGTGGTACCGTCTTCTACTCGGTTCACACTCAGTAGAGATTTCTCTTATTTCTGTCCTGTGGCTATTGTGAACAATGCTTTTGAGAACATGTGCATATCGATGTATTTTTGCATACACTCCTCAATGTGGAACGATGGACAGTATGGTAATTCTATGCTTAGTTTTTTTTGAGAAATTAACAAAATAGCTTACATAGCAAGGCACAGACAGAACCATCTCGCTACTTCCCACAACTGTAAATATATTGACAATGATCTGAAAAAGGAGAAATTTAACTTAAACTATTTTAATTTGTATTTTGTATAGCTTGGTTTCTTGTTTGTTTCATTTTTTTCTAGAAGTTATTTTATTACATTTTGTAAGAGTATTGATACATGGGGCTGGAGAGATGGCTCAGTGGTTAAGAGCTCTTAGAGAAGACTGAGATTGATTCCTATCACCCACAAGGCAGATAATGACTGTCAGTAACTCCAGCTCCTGGGAATCTACCACCTTCTTCCTGCCTCCATGGGCATTGCATAATCAGATGCATTTAGATATATACAGTAGGCAAAACACTCATACACATAAAATAAAAATGAATGTTTTAATTTGTTTTTTAAGGGATTCACAATATAAGAGCACAGTTGTTTTCAGATCACATTAACATTGCTCAGTTTGCCATACAATTAGGTAATTGGTGCTAGCATCCACAGATGATACCATTTGTTGTTTGTTTTTCTGGGACTGTTTTACTTTACTCAACATGATATCTTCTAGCTCCATCCATTTACCTGCAAAGCTCATGATGTCATCTTTCTTTACTGCTGCATGGAACTCCATTGTGTAGATGTACCACCTTTTCTCTATCCTCTCGTCAGTTCAGGGGCACTTGGGTTGGTTCCAGCTCTTTGCTATTGTGAAGAGAGCTGCAATAAACATGGCTGTGCATGCATCTCTGCGGCATAAATGTTAATTTTAAAATGAGTACGTGGGCTGGAGAGATGGCCTAGCGGTTAAGAGCGCCGACCGCTCTTACAGAGGACCCGGGTTCGATCCCCAGCACCCACATGGCGGCTGAGAACCGTCTGAAACTCCAATTCCAGGAGAACTCCAGCTCCAGGGGAATCCAAGACCCTCTTCTGACCTCCGCGGCGTTGCACGACACGGGTGCACAGACCTGCATGCAGACAGTACATTGATACACATACAGAAAAAAAAATAAATAAATAAAATGAGTACGTAATAGCTTAAAATTTTGAAGAGAAGCAGATTGATCCTTCCCTACAGATGGTTTGGAACTCGGCCTTAGCAAGAAGAGAAATGCATGCGAGTGCCGAGGGGAAGCAGCGGCTGGGAGCTGGCTTGCTGAAGCCTGGCAAGGTGAGCAACCGACTTTGGGAAGAAGAGATGCCTCAGGCTGATCCAGGGTGGTCCCTGCAAACCATCCACCCCCAGAGTGCTGTTCAGGGGATATCAAGCCCCTCTCCCAGCTTCCTTTGGAGGGGCTACTGTAGGTCTGGACATAGCCTGGGCTCTGGAGCGGCACAGATCTGCCTTCTAATTACTGCCAGCCCTCCTTACACAGCCACTTGGGACTGATCAGAGTGGCCTTGATGATGCCTACTGTACAGATCACGTGGCACTGAGCCACCTCCACTCTCAGAACTGTCAGTTCCCAGCCCTGCTATGCCAGGCTTGTGCTCTGTGAGGCAAGGTGGAGTCGCAGGCAGCTCCTAGGGCGGAAACTCAGCATGCTTTCCTTCCTTCCTTCCTTCCTTCCTTCCTTCCTTCCTTCCTTCCTTCCTTCCTTCCTTCCTTCATTCCTCCCTTCCTTCCTTCCTTCCTTCTTTCCTTTTCCTTCCTTCCCTTTCCTTCCTTCCTTCTCTTTCCTTCCTTTTCCTTCCTTCCCTTTCCCTCCTTCCTTCCTTTTCCTTCCTCCCTCCCTTTCTTTTTTTCTTTTCTTTCTTTCTTTCTTTCTTTCTTTCTTTCTTTCTTTCTTTCTTTCTTTCTTTCTTTCTTTCTCTCTCTCTTTCTTTCTTTCTCCTTCCTTCCTTCATTCCTTTTCCTTCCTTCCTTTTCCTTCCTTCCTTCCTTCCTTTCTTCCTTCCTCTCTCTCTCTCTCTCTCTCTCTCTCTCTCTCTCTCTCTCTCTCTTTCTTCTCGTTCCACTGCTTTGCTGACTCTCGAAATCATACTCTTCTGAAAGTGTGAAAAAGAAGTTATATTAAGCTTGTCAGCGTCTCCTCGGCCAGAGTGTAGACGTTCTTGGAAGAGGGTTCAGGAGTTCTATCTCCATGCTTCCTGTCTCTGTGCACTTTCATGTGACCGTGAGGGACTTGCTTTCCTTTTCGGGGTCTCCTTCTCTCTGGTTGGCTGTGCTCTGGTTTCAGCTACAGACTCAGACCGATTCCAGTAAATTCAGTTCATGAGCTGTGGGAAATTCTAAGGATTCTTTGCAACTACTTGAGTGTTGTGCTAGACAGAGCTTGGTGGGGATGGGGGTGGGGCAGGAGCTGCACATTGATGCCAGGAACCAGCTTCCCAGGAATGTGCTATGGTGTCTGGCTTTCAGTGTGTGGACGCTGGGTGGACCTTGGAAGGCTCCACTCTGTCTGACTGTCCTGATCTTTCCTCTTTTCTTTTTTTTCTTTCTTGTGTGTGATATGCGTGAATGTGTACATGTGGTTTTGTGTGTGTAAGCACAGGTGTATAGGTGCATGTGCACTTGTGAGGCCTCTTGAGTGGAGGCCGGAGGTTGCCATGGGACATCTTCCTGGATCTCACTCCACCTTATATATTGGTGCAGGCTCTCTCAGGTGGGCCCAGATCTCACTGATTTGGCTCATCCACTTGCCAGCTTGCTGTGGAGACTGGAGGCTCCCCTGTCCCCACCTTCTGAGCCCTGAGATTACTGGTGGATGTGGTGGTTGTACTCACCTGGGCGGTGAGCATCTAAGCTATCTCCCCAGGCTCTTTGTGTTGGTTTTTATGATGGGATCTTACTATGTAACTCAGGCGAGGCTAAAGCTTGTGGTCTTCTGGCCTCTTGCATGCTTCAGTTGCAGATGTGCAGATGTTACCATGCCTGGCCTGCCTTTGACATGTTCTCCAGACCACGCCCTTCCTGTGGTCTGATGGCTTCTCGTTTCTCCCCATCACACCCTTGCCTGTGCTGTGAGCTCTAACTTGAATGCTGTTTCTATAATCCCTGTTCTTCAGGGCCCGGGCCCTGCAGGTGACCAGGCAGAGTCAGTCCATCCTCCCCAAAGGCTGATGAAAGTGTCTGGGGTACCAGTGAACTGCATTTTGCACTGGCTGTGAGCCAAGTACATAAACAGTGCGCCTGGTGCAGCTAAGGGCGCCAGCGAGGGGGCAGGTGGTCTGGCTCCATGTCCGACATTGCCACTCCCCCTGACTGTCGAACTTGGTACATTTCTGTGCCTCACTCTCTTTGTGAGATGGTTATGACTGTGGGTTTCCTGTTATTGAGGACATATGGGCAGTATTTAACCCTTGTGTAAGGTAACTTCTAGTGAAGCGTTGTCTGTTAATTCCACGTTAGTCTCCCAGGGGCCCAGTGACTTCTACTCCCTTTTCTCTGGCAAACAGAGCGTTAGCCATGTTTGTATAAAAGCCATTTCATGTCATACTGCCCCTGCCGCATGCGGGCGTTGGCACGCCAGAGGGTCCCTTGAATATGGCTGGGGACAGTGTACTCTATTTGTGGTCTAGTAGAAAGAGCGACTCACACTTACAATTGGGAGCTTATGGGAGCTTTCTGTTTCAAGAAAGCTCCCAGCCACCAGGCCCTGTGCTGGGTCCCCCCTCACTTAATCTTGCATTTAACTGTCTTCCTGTGCACTGCCTGTCACCGTGCAGGGAAGCAGACGGGGACAGGAAAATTGCCCACAGCAGCACCGCTCTGAGCACAGAGGAAGTACTGCGGTTCAGGGCGGAGTGCCCAAGGCCAGCCCTTCTCCCCTCTGCCACCTGTTGGGAGCCACTGTGATTCCCACCGGGGTGGAGGACAGGGCAGGTCGGGGGGTGGCTGTCTCTCCTGCCTTCCATATAACCCAGGGTGAAGCCATGTGCAAGAATAGTGGCATCGTTTCCAAATGCCAAGAAGGGCCGAGGGACCAGAGAGTCACTGCTCCTGTTCACGACAACCAGGCTGGCCTGGGCCTGCCCAGCACTCACAGGGAATCACCCTGGGGGAAGCAGGTGGTCTGGAAGGTGCTGGATTTCTCCTGGGTGCAGATGAGCACTGTGTGGGGCACCCTACTCCAGTCCTCACTGCCTCCTCACGGGACAGTCTACACAGCACATTTCCATTGTGTGTGACGGAGGGGCCTGAGAGGGAGGAGAGGAGCCTGGGCTTTGGGGAACCCAGATAGTCTCAAATCCTTTGGAGTCGGACACTCGTTTCCCAGCCAGACCCAGACCTCTCTTGATTAGAACAGTCTCCTCTCAGCCACCATGGTGTCCAGGAGACTGCATTCTCTAGAAGGGCGATTCGAGAAGTCCGTGTGTCCACCCTGGGGCGCACCTTCATTCACTGGGGCCCTTGCTCTGGCTGAGTTGGGCCCTGGTGGCTCCAGGGCATCCGCAGCCAGACCTTCGGTTCCTAATCCCAGGTACAGGCGAGGGCTATGGGGGGTGAGGCTGGCCAGCGTCTCAAGGCCCCACGTGCGTGGACGGCTACGCCTGCTCTGCTGGACCGGAAGTGTCTCGGCAGTTGAGCGCCCTCCTGCTGCTGGGCTTCCCCGTCTGGCAGTCACTCTAACGGCCACGGGCGCCCTCTCTGGGCTTTGTCCCCTCTGCCTCCCACTGTCCCCACTGTGTCCCTTTCTCTGTAACTGTGCCAGAGCTTCCGACTTTGGCCCACTACTGGTTGATGGACACAGCAACTTCCCGAGGGCCCTGACTACACTGGCCAGAGATGGGGAAATGCAGGAATGGCTGGGGTGGATCCGGAGAGGAGGAGCAGGGGCAGGGACTTTGATGTCCACAGAGGAGTCCACTCAGGGTAGGCGGGGAGTGTGGAAATGTGTCACTGTGCTCTGTCCCATGTCCCAACTGACCCTACACACAGCCACTAGACTGACCTCAAATGGCTTAAATGGGAAGGGCTCCCTGGAGCCCAGAGTGTATGTGGGAGGGCAGAAGACCTTAGAAGGCCTTCAAAATATGTTACTGTGAGCTGGGGAGTTGGGTGATCAGTAAAATATTTGCTGTGCAGGCTTGAGGACCTCAGGTTGATACGCAGAACCTATGTAAAATGTGGCCAGAGCTTATAATCTCAGTGGCGGGGAGGTGGGTCACCTGCGTTGGCTGGCCAGCCTGCCTAGCTCAGTGAGCCTCAGACCAGTGAGAGACCCTGTCTCAAAAGACAAGGTGGCTGGGTGTGCTGGTCCACCCTTTAATGTAAACACACATGCACACATACATACACATATATACACACAGTCACACACATGTACACATACATATCCACACACACACACACGCACACGCACAGACACAGCCACACATTCCTGTACATCTTTCCTTTTTGAAAAATGATAAGATTTTTTATTATTGTGTGTCTATGACATGAGTGTACATGTGTGGACACATGTGACAAGGCACACATACGGAGCTCAGAGGACAACTTTTGGGAATTGGCTCTCTCCTTGTGCAGCGGGCACTTCTAATGGCCGAGCTGTCTTGCCAGCCCTGACACATACATATTTTCAAACAAGTATACAAAACATAATTCACATTCATAATTCACATGTAAAAGAGGTGAACTGTCAAACAGCTTATTTTCCCGTGACGGGCACATGGATAGAGGCAGAGCTCTCCAGCTTTTTTCTAACAACTCCCCAAGAACAACTCGTTCTGAAAAGTTTAGATAAGGGGTGAAAAGGTCACCCAGGATCCATCTCCTAAGTGCTCTCTGGAAATAAATGTTACCCTCCCCCAGGCTTGCTCCACAGCAAGCGCAGCATTCTTTTTGTAACCAACACAATTGTTCCGGGGGTGTTTTTCTCTATGTAGGTCCCACATAGTGACCATTGTTCGTTAAGGCATGAACTTTCATTAGGTAGAGTTTCCCTAGTGACTTATCTCTCTCTGTGCTGTTGATATACAGCTCCTTTCTGAGGTTTCGCTATTACTCTGTTACAGAGAGCCTGAAGCTGTCTTGTTCCCAGAGCTGGTGATGTTTGCATCCAACTTCATGTCCACTTCACTGCCGTCAGGACAATTGGTGTTTACACTGTGTTGAAAAGGAGACATTGGTGGACCCTGAAACTGCTGTCCCCAGGCAACAAGCATCTAGAACAGACTGCGTGCCCCACCACAGGCATGAAGACCCAGCTCTGTGCGGAACAGCAACTTTTGCCCAAATTCCAAGCTTGCCTGCTAATGGTTCCCCTCTTTTTTCAAGAAGGTACCCAGAGTGGGCCGAATGATTGAATGGCATGGCCCCGGTGCCAATTCTGGAGGCAGAAGATGGTTTAGGCAGAAAAATCAACCCTCAGGCTCAGCATTCAGCAAGGAGGGGCGGAGAGATGGTGTAAACTTGCTTACTCCCAGCTCAGTTGAAAATAGATCAACATAGGAGATTTATTTTGTTTGATTTGAGACAGAATTTTGCTATGCAACTTTGGCTGGCCTTGAACTTGTGATCTTTCTGCTTCTATCACTGAAGGATTATGGGTATTTGCCACCACGCCTGGCTAATATATGTTTTTAAATGGCCTCTGTGTGTGCATGTGTGTTTGTGTATGTACAGAAGTGTGTGTTGAGATGTGACCTGCTTTATCTAGTGTCCAAAATCATAGTCCAATTAATTTATTTTTATGCGTATTGCCTACATGTATGTAATTGCACCTGTGTTGTGTAATGTTCATGGACACCAGAAGAAAGTGTTGCATCCCCTGGAACTGGAGTTATGAATGGTTGTTGACCACCATGTAGGTGCTGAGACCTGAACCCAGGTCCTCTGCAAGAGCAGCCAGTGTTCTTAACTGATCCCATGAAATTGGTTTTTGGGTTTTGGTCTTAATTTTTTTTTCAATCAGAAAGATAAAAGATGGTATATAGAGATTTTCCTCATTGAGTTCAGTTATCAGAAAATATGTTTTGGCTGTTACAGTTCATTTTATCTATAGAGAGAATCCAGATTTTCAAAGGTGCATAATAATGACAAATATTCCTGCCAACACTTCAGGAGAGTGACTCCTTGACATCTGGAACTTCTGAGACAAGGGGACAGATGGCTTCCTGACAAAGGTGTCCTGTTCTCCAAAGGCTCTCTCCATGAACATGGCTCTGTCCCTGACAGGATATACAGGGCCTCTCTGTCCTTCCCTTGCTACACTACATCCTATCTTGTCACCCCGTCAGGTCAAGTTTCTACTGGTTCTCTCCTGAGCAGAGGCCAGCAGGAACTCACCACCATGAATGTACCTCCAGTACAAGGAAATCAAATAGATGTGACTGCTTCCTGATAGATTCAATGAACTGAGCTCAATGCTGAGAATGCAAAATGGATGGAGGTGGTGCCAAGCGGCTGTTCATTGTCTGACATGGCTTCCTGCAGGCTCTGGACATGAGGAAGCAGATGGGAAGGACACAGTGGCCATACTGAGAGTATAGGTACAGGTCCTCCCTGGCCATGGGGCAGGAGGCACGTGCATTTGGTTTTGAAGCTGAGCTCCAGCTCTTTACATCTAGTGCCTGGTACTGGTACCTGGTACTGGTCACTGTGCACTAAATCCAGGTGAAACGAGGCCGGAAAGAACGCGTGGATGGCCTGTCGGTGTGCAACGTGTGGTTTTCTCTTCACTTGGGACCCGAGTGCTCCCAGTGTCCTGAACATCTCGTCCTGTTCTACAGGCTGCCCTCCTCTGCTGACCTGCATCCCATTCTGCAGACTGGCGGAGCGTAGGGGCTCTTTAGAAGGAAGCTGGGCCCTCAGGAGATGGATTTCCCTAGGATCAACCAACCCTAGGCTTGGCCCCAAGCCACATTAAACCTCTGAAGAATGGAAATTTTTCCTAATGAGACAGATAAAGGGGGCCCTCCTCTCCCTTAAGTACTGGTCAGGTGTTAGGCATTACTGAAGTACTGTTAAAAATCTACTAAATCATCACTATTAGTGGTAGGGCAGGTTTTTTATGTTCTTATAGGCACTTCTCTTTCTTTGGATATTTTGTTTTAAAAATATTTTATTTAATATTCATACATGGTTGTAATATATGAGATCTAATCCACACCCAGGGTTGTAATATATGAGATATAATCCACCTCCATGGCTATAATATATGAGATCTAATCCACCCCCATGGCTGTAATACATGAGATCTAATCCACCCCCATGGTAATATATGATATCTAAACCACCCCCATGGCTGTAATATATGAGATCTAATCCACCCCCACAGCTGTAACATCTGAGATCTAATCCACCCCCATGGCTATAATACATGAGATCTAATCCACCTCCATGGCTGTAATACATGAGATCTAATCCACCCCCATGGTAATATATGAGATCTAATCCACCCCCATGGCTGTAATATATGAGATCTAATCCACCCCCATGGCTGTAATATATGAGATCTAATCCACCCCCATGGCTGTAATATATGAGATCTGATCCACCCCCATGGCTGTAATATATGAGATCCGATCCACCCCCATGGCTGTAATATATGAGATCTAATCCACCCCCATGGCTATAATATATGAGATCTAATCCACCCCCATGGCTATAATACATGAGATCTAATCCACCCCCATGGTAATATATGAGATCTAATCCACCCCCATGGCTGTAATATATGA
>VZQC01007311.1:789487-832220 GCA_009823505.1 Rhizomys pruinosus
TTCTAGTTTCCTTTCAATTTCTGTGACAAAACACTCTGACCAAAACCAACTTGGAAAGGAAAGGGTTTATTCCACTCACATCTCCCAGGTCACAGTTCATCACTGAGAGAGCCCAAGGTAGGAAATCAGGGCAGAAACCTGGAGGCAGGAGCTGAAGCACAGGCAATGGAGAAACACTGATTACTGGCTTGCTCCCCTGACCCATGCCCAGCCTGCTTTCTTATATAATACAGAACAACCTACCCAGGGTTGGCACAACCCACAGTGGGCTGGACCCTCCCACATCACTCAGCAATCAAGAATATGCCCCACAGACATGGCTACAGGTTAGTTCAATGGAGGAAATTCCCCAATTGAGGCTCCCTCAACCCAGGTGTGTCAAGTTGACACGGAAGCTCTCCAGCACAGGTGTGAAATAGATGTTTCATTTAGAGGTGAGCACTTTCCTCTCATTCTCTGCATGTTGACTGTTTGTTGGTCTCCATATTAATTGCTATCAACTGCAAAAGAAGCTTTTCTGATGAAGGTTGTATTAGGGTTTTCTAGAGGAACAGAATCAATATATATGTGTGTGTGTGTGTGTGTGTGTGTGTGTGTTTTAGAGATTTTTATTAAGTCAGCTTACTTTGTTTTTTTTTTGTTTGTTTGTTTGTTTTTTTTATTATGAACCTCGAAGCCAGCTTACTTTGTAACAGTAACAAGACTGAATCACACTTGAGAGGCTGAGAAGCCAGTAGTTGTTTGTTCTTTGAGGCTCGGTGCCTGGGCAGTCAGAATAGCCGCACAGTGGCTGTCTCACGCTGGACAGGTTGACAACCTGGCAGGCAGTTGCTCAGCCCATGGAGATGGATGCCGCAACAGTCCCAGTCTGAAGTTCAAAACATGGAGCACTCCTGGGGAGTTGCTGGTCCCCAGTCAAGCATAAGCCTGGGAACGCTGGTTCTGATGTCAGTTTAGGAGTCAGCAGCAGCCTAGGCAGCCACAAGGAGGGCTAAACAGGTGGGTGAATAATCTTCCTTCCACCACGTCCCCTTTTATCTGGGTGGCTGCAGGAATCTGCTGCCCATATTTGGGGCGGGTCTTCCCACACCATTAAAGCAATGAAGACAATTGCTCAATTAAGGCTCCCCACTCAGGTGATTGCTATTTGTGACAAGTTGACATTGAAATCAACCCAGCCACCAAGGGCTGGCCAGAGGGCTCCGTGTTAAGAGCACGCACTGCTCTTGCAGAGGACTGGAGTTTGTCTCCTTGCTGCCACACCAGGCAGCTCACAACCTCCTCTCACACCAGCTACAGGGGATCCTGTGCCAGCTCCTGGCCTCTGAGGTACTGCATGCAGGCCTGTGCACATCCACTAGCACATGGGAACCTGCATGCAGGCCTGCACATACACCAGCACATGGGTACCTGCATGCAGGCCTGTGAACATATACCAGCACATGGGCACCTGCATGCAGGCCCATGCACATACACCAGCACATGGATACCTGCATGCAGGCCTGTGTGCATACACCAGCACATGGGTACCTGCATGCAGGCCCGTACACATACACCAGCACTTGGGTACCTGCATGCAGGCCCGTGCGCATTCACCAACACATAATTTAAAAGAAAAACGAAAAAGTCCCAACCATCACATCCCGTGGCTTGTCAGCATGATACACAGACTAGGCACTTTAAAAATCTTTCTTGCGGGGCTGGAGAGATGGCCTAGCGGTTAAGAGCGCCGACTGCTCTTACAGAGGACCCGGGTTCGATCCCCAGCACCCACATGGCGGCCGAGAACCGCCTGAGACTCCAATTCCAGGAGAACTCCAGCTCCAGGGGAATCCGAGACCCTCTTCTGACCTCCGCGGCATTGCACGACACGGGTGCACAGACCTGCATGCAGACAGTACATTCATACACATACAGAAATAAATGAAAAAAAAAATTTAAAAAATCTTTCTTGCAGTTCTTAGCCTCAGCCTTTACTTACAGATGACCCGGGTTCGATCCCCAGCACCCACATGGCGGCCGAGAACCGTCTGAAACTCCAATTCCAGAACTCCAGTTCCAGGGGAATCCGAAACCCTCTTCTTTNAGAATGGAGCATGCTGATGTGGTTTTTGGCTTTCTAAACATATCACTAGTTCAGTTGCCCTGACACCTAAGAGCAATAGGCACACTTAGCTTACCCCATAGATACTGTGGCAGAGTAGAATCTACTTTTAATCAATTGGTAAGGGCCAAGGTCATGCTCTGCAATAGATTTTATTTGGAAAGTGGAAACTAGTAATTTACCTTGTGTGTTAGTTACTTTCCTGTTGCTGTGCTAAAACACCATGACCAAGGCAACTTAGAGAAGAGAGAGTTTATTTGGCTTGTGGTTCTGGTGGGTTAAGAGTCCATTATGGAGGCATGACGGGAGACAGTGGGGGATGAGCACTCACGTCTTCAAGTAGGCACAGGAAGCAGAAAGAGAAACTTGCAATGGGATGTGGCTATAAACCTTCAAAGCCCTCCCTGAGTGTTGCTCTTCCTCCAGCTTGCCGGTGACTCTCTCCAAACAGCACCACTAACTGGGGACCAGGTGTTCAAATACTTGGAGCTTGTGGGGGGACATTCTCATTCAGATCACCACACCCTGGGAATTGTATTCTTCAGAACTGAATTCTGCAATAATGAGAAGATGCTATTGTTTCTCCTTCTTATTATGTTAAGGAATCAAGATTAAGGCTGTCTGTGTAAGGTGGTGGGCTCTATTCTTTCCTTAGTCAAAGGTCTTAAGAAAGAATAAATACTTCATTTTCTTTATCCCTTTCTCACTTCTTGCTGTTTCTTACCACTGTGCATCATGACTCTCCTTCTCCTTCCCACTGCCCATCTCCAACACTCACGTGCAGAGTCTGCTTGTATCCCTGAAGCCTCTCCTAGCCCCTGTGTGGAGCAGGTTAGTTCCCGCCTTGTGCAGCACAGCAGAGCTCCAAGCTCTCACACATTGCTCTCCGTTTCTTAGCTTGTTTCTTTTGTCTGGTTTGCCTTTTCCCTTCATTTTCCTGTATTACAGTCTGACCTTTTATGAGTAGATCAACTGTACTCTTCTTTGATAATATTCACTGGCCTCTCCCTATGCCCTTCAAGAAGAACCAAGACTTCTACATCCAGGTTCCCATAACTCCAGACTGCAGAGCAGACCGCAGGGAAGGGGCTCAGAATACACCAATGAGAAGACGCCATGTTGGCATAGTATTATTTTGAGTTAAAGGTGATTGAGAAACAGCAGAAGAAGGAAAAACTTTCTACCCTCCTCATTGCTACACAGAGGCAGAGTGTGAATTCTGTGTAAGTGTTCCCTGTTATCTACACTGTTATCACTAAGGGCAGAAATCAAGCTGTCTTCCCCACCCCACTTTTTCTTTTTGTCCCTTCTCTACAAATTTATTACTGTTTGTTAAGATGTATATAAGCCCTGAGTTACAGCATTCTGTGAAGCTGATTATCACCAAGTTCTTCTATGCGCATCACATTCATTAATAAACTCTACCTTTTGTCCATTTGTCCAGTCCTCAGGTGATGATTCCTGAGGCTGAGTCACTGAATCTAAGAGGGAGAAAGATCTGCTTTCCTGCCTTACCGCAGGTCCAAAGCTCAGATCAGAGTCATAGTGACCTTGTCGTCACTCTGCTTGGTGTCTTTTTTATGATGCTTAGGTAATCATTTGCATTTTTTAGTCAAAAATTTTTTATTTATTTATTTTATTTTATTTTTTGGTCTTTTAAAAATTTTTTTATTTTTCTTTTTTTATGTATTTATTTTTCTATGTGTATGAATGTACTGTCTGCATGTAGGTTGGTGCACCCATGTTGTGCAACGCCTCGGAGGTCAGAAGAGGGTGTCGGATTCCCCTGGAACTGGAGTTCTCCTGGAATTGGAGTTTCAGACGGTTCTCGGCCGCCATGTGGGTGCTGAGGATGGAACCCGGGTCCTCTGCAAGAGCGGTCAGTGCTCTCAACCGCTAGGCCATCTCTCCAGCCCTATAAATGCTTATTAAGATTTGTGTTGAAAAAGAATTCAAAGCTAAGCTATCTTGAGAAATGAACACCACAGTTATTTAGTGAATAACTATTTGCAACTGTCTTGCTTGTTTTGGTAAACTGTTTTAAAAAAAAAATCGTTGCTAGGCCTGGAGAAATGGCTCAGTGTTTAAGAGCACTGGCTGCTTTTGCAGAGGACCCAGGTTCAGTTCCCAGCACCCACATGATCGCTAGCGACCATTCTCTAGTCCTCTATAGGCCATGGCAAGCATGATACATACATGCCCTAAATATCTCCCTCTGCAAACATGCCTGCAGAAGGAATTTCCTTTTGGCATTCTTAAGGCACAGAAGCGCTTGTGCTGATAACACATAGGCAGCAACTGAAACCCACCAGTACTGTAACAGTTAAAGAATAATATAGGGAGACCTATAAAAACTGTAAAGGAAAAGTTTGGGGCTTGCGTTGTTTGGAGGAGACTCCACTTGAGTCTGCCAGCATGAATAAACCTTCCTGATTTCTCCACAAGTCTCTTTTTGCCTTCTCTGTGCATACCTGGTACCCTGCCTCTGTATTTCATAAATTCTGAGGTTGAAGGTACAGAACTCTTGGGTTCTAATGAGTTCACTTGTCTAAGGAAAGAGGCTCTCCAGCCTTAGCAGAGAATGCATTCCCACCCTGACCCCTGAAGTACTGTCCTCTCGCCCCCTTCCTGACAGAATTAACCCCTGCCTCCTCTGTAGTGCGGGCAATGACCTTTCCTAAAGGAGACGTCAGACAAAACAATGCTGATGTCCCTCGGCTGATATGCTTCTAGATACAACTACATATACCTACCTTGAGCTGAGATATAACTAGACTCAGGGCTAAGCTAGTCCCTAGAGGTGAGATAGAAAATGTGCTCCATGAGGAATTGCACTATACCCCTAAAGAATGTATTGAATTTTGTAGTTAATTCAAATAGAAGTCTGGGAAATACGTGGGCAAATGGAATTTATAGCATGAGATGTGGAAGGACCATAAAACTGGATCAGGCTGAGTTTATCTACAGTCTTATGCAATGAGCAAAGGTTTAATATTGAAGTACTCACAGTTTATAAAGACATCTCTTCTTGTAAGAACACGGTCCTTTTAGAGTAGAGCCTTTCGTATTAATGTCCTTGGTAAAGATACTCTCTTTAAGTTAGGGCTCAGGATTTGAGTTTTGGGGAACACAGTTCAACAATTCAGCTCTACCAGTGACTCCTTCTTGGAGGTGCTTGGGAAGCCTTCACAGAGGACAGTAGGAATGGGTGAGTTGGTAACTCCAGCAAGGAAAGAGCTGATTCTCATGTCAGGGCACAGTCCACCTGTCCATCTTCCAGAGCAGCCCACAGTAGGGCTGTCTTCACAACCGGGTGTAGAGCCCTGAGCTATCTCCCCTTTGTGCTTTGGCTACCTGACCTAGTGTGGGGATATGTGTACAGAAGGTCGCTGGAGAAGTGTGAGGACTAAGCAGGGGTGGGCTGCTATCTAGCCTTGCGCAAAGAGAAGACTCCTGAAGAGGCAAGGGGCTCGGCTGAGGGTTTCTCCTTGTATAGAATAGCATGCCAAGTTCGGCTCACATGTCCTCTGGAACAGGTGTGAAGGCACGGCATTTCTAAGCCACATTATAGTTAGACCTAAACAAAGAAACAGCCTGAGTCTCAGTTTTTAGTTTTAAGGTCGAGAGTGGACCTGAACCTTTAAGCCCCTCCTGTAGCTGCCTCTCATTGGTCCTGGGCCTGAAGGCTAGCTGGTCACTTCCCTCCAGTGAAAAATGAAGCTGTAACATGCACACAATGGACTACTTTGTGGGATCTATGTGGCGCTTTCTAGAAAATGGCATTCTTTGTCATCTTCTGGGACATGATTTTCCCTTTCAAGGCTATTTGGATCACCTTACATTCCCTGCCTCCAGCCATTCCCTGCCAAGCACACTATGAAATCTGTGCTCCCAACGGTTCCTTTTCCCGACTCAGCAGGGGTCTGATTAATACCAACATAACTAAATCCCTAATAAGTCTCATTTTGGAATGGAGAATGTATGCTGCCAAAGTGCTCAGTAAATCTACCACAGCTTTTCAATTTCAGAAAACCTAGGGTCTAATTTACTGTGATGATTTCTTCTGTTGCTCTAACTCCATAGCCTGTCTTGGACATGCTTCGCAAACTCCTGTCAAGATGACACCTCAGCACACATTTGCATGCTGTTCAAGGTCAGTGTTTCACTACAATGCTGAGTCAAGTATATCAAGAGAGAACATTTGGCACATTAAATCTGGTGTCTTTACTACTTTGGCCTTTGCAGAAAAAGTTTGTGGACCTGTGTATTGTATTGGATGCTGTTCTATTTTCCTTTCTGTTGCTGTGACAAATGGCGTGATCAAAAGCAACTTAGGGGAGGATAGGGTTGATTTCATCTAACAGGTTCTAGTCCATCATAGGTCTGTGTTGACTTAGCTTTCCTGAACTACCTAGGCCCACCTGCTTAGGGATGATACCGCCCACAGTGGGCTGCCCCCTCCTACATCAATTAGCAATCAGTAGCCACAGGCCATTGTGATTTAGCAAATTCTTCAGCTGAGGTTCCTTCTAGCTTGTGTCAAGTTGACAGTGAAAGACTAACAGGATAGATGATTTTTAAATTTTTTTAATCCATGAAAATGTCAGCTTCCATATTCTTGAGCTAACAGCTTTCCCAAGGTTTTTTTCTTTTTTTTTCTTTCCTGAGCACCTTGTACAGATTGGGGTCATGCTCTTAGTTAATAAAAGCAACGAGGGTGCCAGGTGCTTGTGGGGTGCAGATGGGAGTGTCGCTGGACTGACAGGCATCCTCAGATGAGTCCCAGCTGGGACCCCACTTCTCCTTGGATGTCCTCCTACAGTGAGTCCCAGCCGGCCTTGAACTTCCAGTTGCTGACTTCCATTTGGGGAGTTCATCTTAATTCTTAGCTGTTTCACACTTCCTCCTGCCAACATATAAGCTTAAGGCTGTCTTGAACATCTGTAGAATTGTAACTTCAACATATAAGTGGTGGTGCGATGGAGTAGGGTTAAGTTTTAACTTGTCACGTATGTTTAGCTGGTTTCCCTACAGGGAGCACTGAGCCTGTCTCACGAAGATGAAAAGCTGCATGACATGTTGGCCAGGAACCCAGACTGCATTTCTCCATTCCCTTCTTCATTGACAAGGTGGATTAAGACAAGCACTGTTCTCGGTAAGCTTGCTAAGGGGGTATTTTGCAAGTGCTACCGAGTACTTGCAAGTTTAGGGACATGGAAGACATAAGAAAGAGCTATCTACAGGCAACTGCAATTCACAATCGTGAAGAAGGTGCAGGACTCTGGTAGGGAAGGTGATCCTGGGGACACAGGACTCCTTGGACAGGGCAGAAGGGCATGGGAACTTCTGAGTATCAGAACAACATGGAGGGAGACGGAAGTATGAGCAGCATGGCATTTGGTGACCGGCATGAATCCCTTGGGCTGGCCAGCATCTGGGAAGCACACGGGGTGGTCAGCAGTGGTGCTGCCATAACCCCAGTGTGCTGCAGGCTAGCTCTGGTTGTACTCTAGGATGCTCACAGCATCCACGCAATGCAAGGCTGTTGTTAATGTTCTTGAGTTTGGAGTTGCACTGACTATAGTTCAGAAGGACTTGCTGGTACTTAGAGAGCTTTATGTAATAGAATGAAAACCAAAAATACAGAAGGAAAGGAAGTCCCCAGACTGGCCACAGTATTTGGCACTGCCACCAACACCATGTGAGGTGTCTCTTGTCACTGTCGCTACTCTGAGAGCCTGTATCACCTTAACTTGCTCATCCTCTGACCAATGGTTCGACGACCTTCTCCTGAGCTTGTCACGTTACATTCCTGTGGGTGAGTTGTTTCTTCCTATCTTTGGCTACACTGAGCATTGATTTTTCTTTGCCTTTTGCTGTGGGAGTTGGAGAATAAATGAATAGTTTCCAGTGACTAGGTCTATGAGGGGCAAGGGTCTCATGCCCAAAGAGGTAACAGAAGGAGATGCTGGATGACGTGATCTGATCATACCTGCATGGCCACACATCCCCAGATGTGTTGGAGTGGTGCAATTCCACACACTGACCAGCACCTCCTCTCTTATTTGCATCCTGTTCCCAAGTTTGGGGAGATTGGGGGAAACTGGGTGATGTATTCTTGGGGCTTCTCTAGGCTATCTTTGTGTACTCCAGTGAGTGGATCTATAATAATCTCCAATACCGATCACCAAATGGCTAAAAAGACACCTCTGTTCCAGTTAGTTTGACCATGGGAGGATCACAAGCCCATCTCTATTATTTTATCTCCTCTTTCCATCAACTAGTTATTTATCCTTCCAAACCACATCACTTGACATTTGGGCTATGGTTATGTTCCTTGAAGAAAATACACAAACTCGCCTTGTGTGGTAACAATGGTTCCATTTCACATAGGAATGTGAACTGGAAATTGGATTCCAAACCCACCAGGTTTGAGACATGGGGGGGGGGGCTGGAGAAGCAGCCACCTCATCAGCCCCTGGGCCACATCTGTGCTGAGTGACAAGCTCTTCATGAGAAGAAATAAAGGCTAATTATGTCTAGGGTCTGACAGGTCTTTCTCAACACTTCTGCATAAAAGGAAAGGCCACCCAGCTGTCCCTCGATGGAAGGCTACAAGAATCGGGTGGTGGTGCTCAGACGAATGAGAAAGAACACATCAAAGGCTCTCCTGCAAGGCCGGGGAAGCTGGAGGGACCTGACTGTGGCTGCCGTGCTCCCAGCTGCAAAAGCAAATTGAAGAGGGGCCATTGTAAAGGAGACAACATGTGGCCCTGTGGAATAAAGGAAACAAGAGATCTCCTTGTCATCCATCACTCCCTCCACAGGGAGGGGCCTGGATAAATGCTGTAAGGAGGATGTATTTCTATGCATATGGAGATCACCCAAGTAAAAGCATGTAGAAATGAAATTGGGTATCTTGCCTTTTATCTAAGTTCAATCCAAGGCCGCACACACCTGTGGAAGGACAGGTTTGCAGTCTACTCAGCTCTGCTTTTACTGGATTCTTACTGAGAGGCAGTCCTGGATGGGAACCCAGTACTTCCTGTGGCATCTGAAGTTATGCCAATGTGTTCCTCACTTCTGCAGCTCTAGGGCCTGACCCCAGGGACCCCTGGGAAGGGATGAAAAATGAAGGTCTCCAGACTCAGATGTTAGCATGGGCAGCCCTACGGGGCAGACACAGCACTGCTGCCTCCAGGCCCAGCCCTTGCACATGGAAATTCCTGGGTGGGCTGCTGTATGTCTGGGGATTATGACCCAAAGAAGGGTCCATGAGCCCATGCCTCACGGGCTTACATCCTGTACGTGGGGAGATAGGAAGCACCCAGCTCCAGGTGGGCAGGAGGCCTGAAAATTCTGACCAAGGGTAGGAAGGACCTGCCTGGGCACAGCCTCAAACCACCTGTGTGGGCTTCGCTGTGGTCAGAGAGGTCAAGGTGTGCTGGGGGGCTGGGCAGTGCAGAATATAAAATCTTAGCAGAGCTAGAGAGTTCTGGTCTGGACAAGAGGCCCTTGTGTCTGGGTGGGAACGTGCGGAGGCAGAAAAGGACCTGAAACAGGAGGGGCTGCGGGCTACGCAAAAGAGTGGGGTATGATCTGAGCTCATGGGGAATGAGTTGGAGGGTTTCAGGCAGGGGCATATGGAATTTCATCATGCACAGGTATACAGGAAAGATTGTGGAAGGAAATGGAGAGAGAGACCACTCACAGGGACACTCCTACACACCCACTGGCACACCCACTCAGTGTGAAGACACCACTCACAGGGACATTCCTACAGACACACTGGCACACACACTCAGTGTGAAAACACCATTCATAGGGACACTGCTACACACGCACTGGCACACACTCAGTGTGGAGACACCACTCACAGGGACACTCCTACACACGCACTGGCCCACCCACTCACTCAGTGTGAAAACACCACTCACAGTGACACTCCTACACACACACTGGCGCACACATTCAGTGTGAAGACACCACTCACAGGGACACTCCTACACACGCACTGGTGCACACACTCAGTGTGGAGACACCACTCGCAGGGACACTGCTACACGCGCACTGGTGCACACACTCAGTGTGGAGACACCACTCGCAGGGACACTGCTACACGCGCACTGGTGCACACACTCAGTGTGGAGACACCACTCTCAGGGACACTGCTACACGCGCACTGGCGCACACACTCAGTGTGGAGACACCACTCACAGGGACACTGCTACACACGCACTGGCGCACCCACTAAGTGTGGAGACACCACTCACAGGGACACTCCTACACGCGCACTGGCGCACCCACTCAGTGTGGAGACACAACTCACAGGGACACTGCTACACGCGCACTGGCGCACCCACTCAGTGTGGAGACACCACTCACAGGGACACTGCTACACGCGCACTGGCGCACCCACTCAGTGTGGAGACACCACTCACAGGGACACTGCTACACGCGCACTGGCGCACCCACTAAGTGTGGAGACACCACTCACAGGGACACTCCTACACACGCACTGGCGCACACACTCAGTGTGAAGACACCACTCACAGGGACACTCCTACACACGCACTGGCGCACACACTCAGTGTGAAGACACCACTCACATTGACACTCCTACACAGGCACTGGCGCACACACTCAGTGTGAAGACACCACTCACAGGGACACTGCTACACATGCACTGGCGCACACACTCAGTGTGAAGACACCACTCACAGTGACACTCCTACACACGCACTGGCGCACACACTCAGTGTGAAGACACCACTCACAGGGACACTCCTACACACGCACTGGCACACACACTCAGTGTGAAGACACCACTCACAGGGACACTCCTACACACGCACTGGCACACACACTCAGTGTGAAGACACCACTCACAGGGACACTCCTACACACCCACTGGCACACACACTCAGTGTGATGACACCACTCACAGGGACACTCCTACACACGCACTGGCGCACACACTCAGTGTGAAGACACCACTCACAGGGACACTCCTACACACGCACTGGCACACACACTCAGTGTGAAGACACCACTCACAGGGACACTCCTACACACGCACTGGCACACACACTCAGTGTGAAGACACCACTCACAGGGACACTCCTACACACGCACTGGCACACACACTCAGTGTGAAGACACCACTCACAGGGACACTCCTACACACGCACTGGCACACACACTCAGTGTGAAGACACCACTCACAGGGACACTCCTACACACGCACTGGCACACACACTCAGTGTGAAGACACCACTCACAGGGACACTCCTACACACGCACTGGCACACACACTCAGTGTGAAGACACCACTCACAGGGACACTCCTACACACGCACTGGCACACACACTCAGTGTGAAGACACCACTCACAGGGACACTCCTACACACGCACTGGCACACACACTCAGTGTGAAGACACCACTCACAGGGACACTCCTACACACGCACTGGCACACACACTCAGTGTGAAGACACCACTCACAGGGACACTCCTACACACGCACTGGCACACACACTCAGTGTGAAGACACCACTCACAGGGACACTCCTACACACGCACTGGCACACACACTCAGTGTGAAGACACCACTCACAGGGACACTCCTACACACGCACTGGCACACACACTCAGTGTGAAGACACCACTCACAGGGACACTCCTACACACGCACTGGCACACACACTCAGTGTGAAGACACCACTCACAGGGACACTCCTACACACGCACTGGCACACACACTCAGTGTGAAGACACCACTCACAGGGACACTCCTACACACGCACTGGCACACACACTCAGTGTGAAGACACCACTCACAGGGACACTCCTACACACGCACTGGCACACACACTCAGTGTGAAGACACCACTCACAGGGACACTCCTACACACGCACTGGCACACACACTCAGTGTGAAGACACCACTCACAGGGACACTCCTACACACGCACTGGCACACACACTCAGTGTGAAGACACCACTCACAGGGACACTCCTACACACGCACTGGCACACACACTCAGTGTGAAGACACCACTCACAGGGACACTCCTACACACGCACTGGCACACACACTCAGTGTGAAGACACCACTCACAGGGACACTCCTACACACGCACTGGCACACACACTCACTCAGTGTGAAAACACCACTCACAGGGACACTCCTACACACGCACTGGCACACCCACTCAGTGTGAAGACACCACTCACAGGGACACTCCTACACACCCACTGGCACACACACTCAGTGTGAAGACATCACTCACAGGGACACTCCTACACATGCACTGGCACACACACTCAGTGTGATGACACCACTCACACCAACACTCGTACACACACATTGGCACACACACACTCAGTGAAGAATGAGCATCTGGACTCCTTAAAACTGCCACTGTAGTTGGGCATAGTGGTGCCAGCCTTTAATCCCAGCCGTCGGGAGGCAGAGGAAGGAGGATCTCTGTGAGATTGAGGCCAGCTTGGTCTACATAGTGAGTTCCAGGCCAGCTGGGGCTCCACAGTGAGACTCTGTCTCAAAACAAACACCCAAACAAACACAACCAAACAGCAACAAAAATAAAAGCCCAAGTGAAATAACAAGAACAACAAACTGCCATTGTGAATTTAGTAGCATTTACTTGTGGACACTGTTTTCATGAAAAGAGGGTGCTCTTAACAAATGGGATATTTTTTGCCAGGCATGGTGGTGCAGGCCTTTAATCCCAGCACTTGGGAGGTAGAAGCAGGAGGATCTCTGTGAGTTCAAGGCCAGCCTGGTCTACATAGTGAGTTCCAGGCCAGCTGAGACTAAAGGGAGACCTTGTCTCAAAAAGACAAAAAAAAAAAAAGAAATGAATCAACACTTGGGAGAGCTGCTTAATTCAATGAGGCAACCTTGTACATTCATGCAGATGTTAGTGGGGATGGTGACTTTGTGTCCCAGACCAGAGTAAGGTAGCTGATGACATTGCGAGGCTCCAATGGAGTCAAACTTTAAAAAAACTATTGCTTGTCAGGTGTTTGCTTCATTACCAAGGAAAAACACCCATAGTAATCTGTAATACTGTTAAAATTCTCTTCTGGGCTGGAGAGATGGCTCAGCAGTTAAGAGCGCCAACTGCTCTTGCAGAGGACCTGGGTTTGATCCCCAGCACCCACATGGCGGCTGAGATCTTTAACTCCAGTTCCAGGGGACTCCGACACCCTCTTCTGACCTCCGCAGCATTGCATGACACAGGTGTACCAACCTACATGCAGACAGTACATTCATACACATAAAAATTAATTAATTAATTAATTAATTAAAAAATAAAATGCTCTTCTATTTCCCACATGACTTGTGTGTATGAGGCCAGGGTTTCTTATTTCATTAAAACACTATGCAACAGCCGGGCGTGGTGGCACACGCCTGTTGCCGACTGTTCCCGGCTGCCTGCTACCGGCTAGCTCTCCTCAGGGGGTCGTGGATTTCTGCAGAGTCCTCTTGGCAGGAAAAACACAGGGAAGATTGAACAGCGTGTAGAAATGAAAAACTAAGAGAAGTTTTCCAGATCTACAGCAACATTATTGAACAGGGGCAGTGATTATATAGTGGTTTGGGGAGAGGGCAGAACAAAGGATTTGGCAAAGCTTTACAATTATGTAAGGCAAGAACATTACTGTCATGCAATTATTTTGTTTTCTTGATCTGAAGCAAGTTTTAACCTTGCCATATATATTAACAGCTTGCATTACATTGTTTGTTAAGGAGAAAGGTCTGTTTTTTACTTTGGATCTGCAGAAAATTCTTGCTGCCAGGAAAAAGCCCTGTGCCCAAGAGAGGCATTTTAATTGCCAGTTCTTGACACAATTCAAAAGGTTTATTTTGTATCTATAAGCTGGCTTTAAGAAAAGATCTTTTTGTGCTCAGTGTTATGCTAAGTCCAACACCAGAAAACGTAAGATCCTAGGAAACATCTCAATCTCGGGAGTATCTTACGGGCGTTCTGCCAGGGACCTCCAGGGGGTCGTAGCCCTTAGGACATTGCTCCCCCGCCTGTTTGAATATGTTTTCTCATATTGTTTACACAGGCATTACTGGAGTGGGTGTGGCAGAGCGAGGTGGATGCCGCAGTTCCCCGTTTTTTGTTTTTAAAGACGCAGCTCGTCAGATCACGTTTTACTGTATGTATGGATCTCAGCACAATCTAAAGAGATAGGGGATAAGGAGCACACCATAACAAGGAGGAATAGTACAACTCCAATATATGAATATTGTGTCAAATCCATAGGGTTAAGAGCTTAAATCCGCTCTTAAGACCAGCCACTAGAGCTTCCAATTTATCATTATAAATGGGCCTTGTTCATGGCAGAATATCTTTTTGAGGTTTGTCCAAATTATGGGTAATGTAGTATCTTTCCAGACACCTTAAGGTGGTTTTTAACTTTTTCCCATTGGTGTGAACATTATAGGTAGGGGATAAGCAAATGTAGTGATAAAGGCATGACACCTGTCTCCATCTAGTTTTAATATTGTATATCTTGTCCAAGGAACTAAAACTACTCTTCTAAAGCATTATTTTTGATCTAGCTTTCTATTATAGGCCTGTTCTGAAAGAGCAACTGAGATATTTCTATTCATATCATTTACAAAATGAGCTGTATGCATTTTTTTTATTAAAGTTGTGGTTGATACAGCAAAAGAAGTCATGAATTTGCAATGAGAGCAGTTCATACCCAAAATAAGAGCAGCTACAAATCTCTGTTGGTCTCAAAAGAGCATTAAGTGTTCCAAAGTGTGTGAACAGATATTTTCATACAGGTCTGTTTGTAAATCAACAGGAAGCATGAGCATGGGGTGGTCTTTTTTACCAAATCATTATGGAAGGATATTGTTTAGCCACAACGAGGATTAATACAATTGGTAAGTTTACAAGAGTACAAATTAATAAAATATGAATTTGTCAACATATGTAATATTTACTTGAGAATTAGAGCCTAATAACATAGCAAAAGGATAAGACACACAAGCATGGGTGGTCAGAGGAACAAGAAATCTGTCTAGTAGGTTTCTTTTGTAAATGATATTAGCACTTGCTGCTAGTCTAAAAAGATTATAATGGATGACAGTGAAGTTTTTAATGGGGTCTCTGGCAACCCAAATTGGTTCCACATCCTGGGGAAAATCTTTTGTAATTTTAGTGTGCAATTTTTATTTGTATAATTTTATACATTGTTATGCGGCATTCTTAACTTTTAAAGTATGAAGTGTAGTCATGGTCCCTGTCGAGGGGAAAAGTCCAGACCTCCACATTAGTTTTCGGGACTATTTTTGAGGCAGGTTCATACATAAAACCACAGGAGAGCCCCGAGATGAAATGGGTGGCTGTTCCAGATTGTTTTATCAGGATATTTTTTCTGTACAATCAGATAGTGGTATAAAAGGAGCATTTTGAAAGTCTCATTTTTTGCTGATATCCTAAAGTCATCATTTGTAATTCCCAAATAAATCTAGGCCAATGCTTTGGGCTCACTGATGCCGGATCAGTGAATGGTAAGAAAATCCGATAATTACAGGCAACATCCTAATGGGGGATACCCATGCAGAGCCAAACAAATAGCGGGGGGGGAGTCAGATCTCCCTCAAAATTTAAAATAGAGCAAAATATTTGTCTTTCATATAGTCTGAGTTCCCCAAGCAGATCAGTATCATTAGTCAATACCTTTTTATAGTCTGAATCAAGCCAGCCCACAGGATGAATTAAGGGGGCTTTGGTTCTCCAGCCAACTCTCCTTGAGAAAATCCTTGCTGACATCAGAGCTCTCTGTATTACCTATTGTGCTCAATTGTACCACTATAAATTATTTATATTTAGTTTAGATAGAGAACCATCTCTGTACAGTTTTGTAGTCTATCATACAAAAAGAGGCAGTCACACCTGTTAATAAGCATTTACTCATAAGCAGTTGGTTCCAATTTACAGTTGGGGAATGACTCATTACCATCATGTTTTTCTTTTCCATATAAGGTGAGAGGTAGGAAAAGGTTTCTCAGCATCTGGAAGGTAAACTTTAGACCACATCATAAACAGTTATCCAAACAGAATTTTAGAGAATGTTCAATGTCTGGTGACCAGGCAATCTGAGGTTTCCTTTTCTTCTATGTCCAGATGAGTCGCTCTCTGTTGGCATTTCTCAGTCCATCTTGCAGTCAAAGATTGTGTATTTTCAGACATTTATGTTGGTGTTTTTTACCTGTGGGAAAATACAAATTCTCCTCCATTGTTAGCTTTAAGATTTTTAAATTAAAAATTTATCAAAAAGTCTGGACTATAGAAGAATATTATACCACCTCCCCTCCTTTTTGATCATAGATGACTATTGTATTATGATACAAGGTGTAAGTTTTATCAAATTTATCCAAACTGTTTATCTTGATGTATGCTTATTTGGGAAGTAAACTCAGACTTATATTTTTAAATTATTCTTAGTAAGGAAAATGTTACAAGTGTGATCTTGTATAACACAGAAAATACAGAGACCATCTGGTGACTTAATCTCAAAGCCATTGTTGGAATTCAACACAGATACAATAGCAATAACATTCTATATTTCTAATTAGTTTAAATGCATTACCATTTAAACTGTAAACCTTACAAGGTGGATTATAAGTGTCCTTTTTTTAAGTTTTTTGTTTTCCTAGGCTGAGCATAAGCCTACTTTAAGATTTTTAATAATATTAGCTCTTAATAAATTTTTTTAGTTTTTATGTTCATCAGTCAATTAAAGATTGCTAGATATGTCCCATGAGATTGTTACCATATTACCATTTTGATTAATTTTTTTACACCTTTTTATTTATTTATTATATTTTATTTTTGAAATCCAAAACTTTTAACACTTTAATACACTGAAAACCTGGTTGCATCTTAGTTTTAGATGTTGAAAGAGTGTACCAGTGTAGATTCATTATTCCAAATTCCCTGATGATAACCCATAACTTTGTTGAAATCGAACCATGTTTTGGCTGTTTATTATAAATTTGGTCTTAGAAGGAAGGCCAGTTCCAACTTAGAGGAAATGTTCTTATATTATCATGTCTATTAAATTAATATCTTAGAACACAAGTAAACACGATCCATACACACGTGTGTGCGCACATACATACATACACACATATATTAAGAAAGATTTGTTAGGTTAACCTGTAAGATAGAAAACATATATTTTATGTCAATGAGAAATGAAATATTTTATAATTTTGTTATAGGGTTATTTTTACATAATTAGAATAAATGTTCTAGTAACTCATAAACAGCTGAGATCCATATGTCCCCTCTTAGGCCCATTTGTAACATTGTTTTAATGAACTATCCCTAAGTCTATTTTTTCCCTATCCTGTCCCTTTGGTCAATTATTCCTAAGCTGTCTTTCTTGTTAAGCCTAACTGACCCTATATTTTTTAAAATCTAAAGATTGAGGATTCCATAAAGTAAACAGGCAAAGTTGTTTGTAGTCTTGAAATGATTATCTTGTTCTGTTATTAAGGCTTTGGAGAATAATAATTATTTATAATCACAACAATTTATAAATATTAATTATATTATATAATGAATATACCATTAACATTATTAGTCACAACAATAATAATAATAATGTTAAAAATAGCAGCCAACAATGAACATTACATTAGACTGTTTTTATTCAATTATTATAATATTATATTTAATAACAGTAACTATAACTATTAATAACCATTACTACTAATATAACAACAATTTCATTTAAAATGAATAATATTGCATACTATAACCAATTAAAAATTGTTAAAACTAAGGGGTATAAAGCAAATTTTTTTATGTATTGAATCTATTTTTGTTTATAGTTAGCTAAATGGATTTAAACCTGTAGACTTAATAATTGAAAGCAGGAATCACATTAAACTGAGCCCAATCCTGTTAGGGAGAATGTATTTTGAGAGGGCCAAGATGATGGCCAGTCTTTTCCTGCTATCAAGTTTTGTAGCTCCTGTATCAAAAGGCCTTTTAAACATTTTCCATTTATTTTTATATTTTTAAAGGGGTTGGCTTTTATTTAAATCTTGGACCCAATCAATCACATCAGAAGACCCAAACTGACCTGATTCTTTTTTTGTTTTAAAATTGGTTGGCAATTTTACATAAGGTAGTAACAATAATTGAGCTATTTTTTGTCCTTTATGTAATTGAATTGTCTCCTTTAAGGGTCTGACCATAATTTTATTTCACCAGTAAAATCAGAATCACAACACCAGGTAAATCTTCAAAATTTTTATTATTTTGAATACAACGAATTATTAAACCCAGTCCCCGTGGCTAGAGTTCTCCAGTGTGGAAGTGGGGATTAATGCCACTCCAGTCTGTATAGGACAAAATTATATCCTGGCAGACGAGGAATTCCAGCCCTGCCTTCCCGTGTTGCTCTGGGTAAATATTAATAGTCAATTTAGGAGTTTCAGGGTTTAACCCCTGAGTAACCTCCTCTACTCTCCTCTCCTTTTCATACGTGGGCTGAGAAGCTGCCCATCTGTTTTTGACATTTTTTTTTTTTTCCCTCCGTGGAAGGGAGTTCATTTTTGTGGAACTTAGAATCTACATTCACTCTTCCAATGCCTGCCTTTCCGTCACCTGGGGCATAACCCAGGAGGGGGCCCTCTCTTGTTCCCTCCTTTGCCCTCATTAGGGCAAGCCTTTTGCATATTCCTGTTTCCCCACATTTAAAACATGGGTCTCTGAGGATCTTGTCCTCCTCCTATCTTTTCACATAGCGCTATATGATGTTCTCCATCACTTGCAGAAAAGCATGCCTTGGATTACTGCTGGTGAGGATCAGCAAGCTTTAATAAGTTTGCAGAGTCCCTGTTTTCCTGACAGGTCTTTATGAGATCCTGAAGAGAGTTTGGCGTTCTCCCATGCAATTGTTTAAGCAAGATATCTGTCCTTCTGATTGTGGCAGTATTCTGTGGAATGCTTCCTCAAGCTAGAAAAACTCGTGATAAGGCTCCTCATTTCTTGCTTTGATCCTGATAAAGTGGATCCTTGGTTCCGGGGAGGCAGCTTTTTCAAGATTCCAGAGCGATTGGTAGCAATGGTTCCAGAATGTTCTAGGGGATTTTTACTGTGACTGATTTGTGGAAACTTTTCCCTTCCCTAAAAGCATTCAGTTGGCTTATGGCTCTCTTCCTTTGAATTTGAGTTATGTTGTTTTGATCTATTTTCATATTCAGTCCTCCACAGTACATAGTCTCCTGGGCTTAGAGTGGCTTTGGCAGTTTGATGCCAGTCACCAGGAGTCAACCAATGACTGGCTACCATTTCAAGCACCTGGATAGTGTATGGTGCGGTGGGCCCAGAGGCCTTGACTGCTGATTGCAGTTCTTTTAAGACCTTAAGAGGAATGGGCTCCCAAACAGGCTGTCCATCAGCTTCTTCTACTGGGAAAGTAAAAGAACAATCCCCATTTCTTTTTGCTCTGCATAGCGCTTGGAAACCAGAGGGAGAAGTGTAAAGGCAGTGCAGGCCTTTTTTCTTTTTCCTTCTGTTTTTTATCAACAAGTTTTTCTTTACGGAAAGGACATCATAGGGGTGTAATCTGCACGCATCCATCATGTGTGCCATAGAGGCTGAGTAAGGACAATCGATTGATGGGGTAGCAGGAGGGCGGGGAATTAGAAAGGACATATCCAGTGGATCAGTCTGGTGGTCATTTTTTTTTTTTCACTTTCTGAGTCAAATTATAAAAATTTGCCTTTGATCCCTGATCTTGTTTTGGTATTGGGGGATATAGGCCTGATCCCCACTCTGTAGAGGTAGGAGATTGTAATAACTTTTCTTCATTACTTTCCTGTTCCTTATTTCTTGATGTTTCATGCACAAGCCCCTCAAAATCTGACCCAATAGTTAACAGTTCTTTATTTGCGCCAAAGTGATTGCATAGTTGGGAGTTCCTTCCACATGTGTTCAATGTTTCATCATTTCTTTTTCCCCATTCTTTCCAATCTGGCAAAAGTAGAGTGCTCTCTGGAAACCAGGACTAACTTTTTATAAAATTAAGAAGTCCTTTAATTTCTCTGAAAAATTTTAAATCCTTTTATGTACTGTGCCATATGTTTTAAAACAGAAAGAAACATTTTTTTGCTTTGACTCACTGTGCCCCATGATTCCGATTGCTCATGCTTAACCGATCAGTCTTTATCGGCAGCCCACGGTGCTCTGATGAGAATCTTCCTGTGTTTTTGAGAAAGAGAAAAGAAAAGAGGACGATTCTCCAGGGTCCTGTTTGGGCGCAATGTTGGGGGTGTTTCCCGGTTAGCTGTACTAGGCTAGCTCTTCCTGGGGGGTCGATGGATTTCTGCAGAGTTCTGGCAGGAAAAACCAGGAGTTTGAACGGCATGTAGAAATGAAAACTAAGAGAAGTTTTCCAGATTTACAGCAACTTTATTGAACAGGGGCAATGATTATATAGTAGTCATAGGAGAGGGCAGAACAAAGTATTTGGCAAAGCTTTACAATTTCATAGGTAGGTAAAAAAGTCAAGATTTACACATCAACTGAAAAGCTCAGAGCACACAGGGCAGGAAACTAAAACATCATAAAGTTTGGTTAGGAAATAACCTTTCTTTGAAGTAAAATGTAAAAATCTCAAGACAACCTTTACTGAGGAAATAAAATCTAAGAAGACAAGTCATAATTGAAAAGCCATAGCTCAAAGAGTAGTAACTACAAATTTCTTTAACAGCAGATATTGGTTTTATGTCTCCATTCTGAGCAGAGGTAAAATTTAAGTTTAGTTCTTTTAAATTGTCTATTGAAGTTAAAACCTTATTCCTATAATGTTCTAAGTTAGCTATTAGTTTTACTGCTGCTTATCTAGTTTAAATTTTTACTGATAACTAAGAGCTGTCCCACTGTTTGTTCCAGCTAACAGTTTTGTTGTTGTCAGATAAGTGGCTGGTGGAAGGAGACTTAGTCTCTGGCTTGATTTACTGGGGAGTGTTAGAACCCAGGCTTTAACAAAAGGAATGTCTTAATATCTTTTGTCTAGACAGAGGAAAAGGATTTTTTTTTTTAGGTTTAAGGGGAATTTTTTTTAACCTTAATGAAGAGATGTTTTTCATAACACACATTTACCACTGGAATTTGTTTTCTTTAAGACTCATGTAGGCAGAACATTATGGTTGTTCATGCTATTTTGTTTTCTTGGTCTGAAGCAAGTTTTTAACCTTCCTATATATTAAACAGCTTGTATTAATTGTTTGTTAAGGAGAAAGAAAGGTCTGTTTTTTACTTTGGTTCTGTAGAAAATTCTTCTGCTGCAGGAAAAGCCCTGTGCCCAAGAGAGGCATTTTAATTGCCATTTTGACACATTCAAAAAGTTTATTTTGTATCTATAAGCTGGCTTAAAGAAAGATCTTTTTGTGCTCAGTGTTATGTAAGTCCAACACCAGAAAACGTAAGATCCTGGGAAAGCATCTCAATCTCGGGGTTTTCTTAGCGGCGTTTGCCAGGACCTCCAGGGGGTCGTAGCCCTTTAGGACACGCCTGTCCCGCCTGTTTTGAGATGGATTTCTCATATTGTTTACACGGGCTTACTGGAGTGGGTGTGCAGAGCGGAGGTGGATGGCACCGCTTTAATCCTAGCACTCCAGAGGCAGAGGCAGGCGGATCTTTGTGGGTTCAAGGCCAGCCTGGTCTACAGAACGAGTTCCAGGACAGCTGGGGCTACAGGGAGACCCTGTCTCAAAAAGACCAAAAAACAGAAACAAAAAAAAACCCACTATGCAACAACAGACTGCTTAGGGAGCAGGTGAGACTCCTCATCCTGATGAAGCCAGACTGTGACGAGATCTGCTCAAAAGATGTATTACTGTTGAAAGTTGGAGAATAAGCCCCTGTGGGTGCCCAGCCATAGGGGAGACATCTATATAACTCTTACACCCAGCCAAGGCACAGGGAACACTGGAAAGGAGGGGACAGAAAAAAGAATGTCCGAGCTGGAGGATGAGGAGGAGAGCTGTGAGATGCTGTCTTCCTGACAAGACACGCTATTGCACACACGAACTCGCAGCCATAGTTACCCACACATGACATGCTATTGCACACATGAACTCGCAACCGTAGTTACCCACACATGACACACTATTGCACACATGAACTCACAGCCGTAGTTACCCACACATGACACGCTATTGCACACATGAACTTACAGGCGTAGTTACCCACACATGACACGCTATTGCACACATGAACTCACAGCCATAGTTACCCACACATGACACGCTATTGCACACATGAACTTACAGGCGTAGTTACCCACACATGACACGCTATTGCACACATGAACTCACAGCCATAGTTACCCACACATGACACGCTATTGCACACATGAACTCACAGCCATAGTTACCCACACATGACACGCTATTGCACACATGAACTCACAGCCATAGTTACCCACACATGACATGCTATTGCACACATGAACTCACAGCTGTAGTTACCCACACATGACATGCTATTGTACACGTGAACTTGCAGCAGCTGTAGTTACCCCCACATGACATGCTACTACACATGTGAACTCATAGCAGCTGTAGTTACCCACGCAAGACACGCTATTGCACACATGAACTAGCAGCAGCCATAGTTACCCATGCAAGACATGCTATTGCACACATAAACTCACAGCAGCCATAGTTACCCACACATGACACGCTATTGCACACATGAACTCATAGCCATAGTTACCCACGCAGGACATGCTACTGCACACGTGAACTCATAGCAGCTGTAGTTACCAGTGCAAGACATGCTATTGCACACATGAACTTGCAGCAGCCGTAGTTATCCACACAAGATGTGCACAAGATCTAGATAGTTAAAAATTCCTGCATGCAGAGGGGCAGGGGGATCCCCAGGTCTCACTCCAAGCTGAGGAGCTTTTAGCAACTAATTAATGGCTGCTGGGGAGGGAAAGTCGCTTTCCTTTGGTGGTGTGCCCACTGGTAGGTTCCCCAGACTCCAGTGGGTGAGCCAGGGCCTATGCACATTGGGGCAGCCCTAACTGGACTCCGTGAGTAAATAGACTAATAAAAATGATAAAGGAAGGACAAGGAGCTGAGACGAGATATGGTGAGGTACCTGGAGAGAGTTGGAGGTTGGGAGGGAGAGATCACCAGGACCAACATACACTGTATGCAAGTGTGGAATTTTCAAATAATAAATGGAAATAAAAAGGGAACCCAAGATCTGCACCCGACATCTTCCGGTCCTAATAAACTTTGGCTGTTATTTTTGGAGACACAGCTCTCTGTGTAGCTCAGGCTGGCCTAAACTCTTGATACTCTTGATCCTCTTGCCTCGGCCACACATGTGCTAGGTTCACAGGCACACATACCACCACACCTGCTTCTTGATAGATTTTAAGATGCACCAGGATCACAAGCCAAAGTGATCCAGGGCATCTGGTGCTTATAAGTTCTGGAAATGGGCTTGGGAGAAGGGTCTGGAAGGGCCAGTGGCCTTGCAGATAGAAAAAGACTTCAGGGGAATCCCAAGATTAACCCAAAGGAGGGGAAAGGAGTAATTGGTGTAGGAAGGGGGAGCAGGGTCCAGCAGGCAGTGTGCGTGCGGTGTGGAGAGAGCTGGCTTGTGACTAGGGGTTGACTGCACTGGTATGATGCTGTTGCCAGTAAGTGATACATAAAGGTGGAGCATGCATGTGTGTGTGCATGTGCGTGTGTGTGTGTGTATGTGTGTGTGTGTGTGTGTGTGTGTGTGTGTGTGTATTTACAAAGGGGAAATCAGGATGCGCCATGCATGGGATGGGACCCTCCATATATATGATACAGGCTGCTAGACACAGTTGATCCTCAAAGCATGTACCTCACAGCTGCACCTTAGCATCCCAGTACTGCAGGGGTTCATGAAGCTGGAGGCTCTCAATGTCCGTGCGCTATAGGAAACAAGCTGGATGCTATTGCTCTAGCTATCTGGCATCCATGTTGGTAGAACAGATTCTGGTAAGTGAGCAAATGAAGATTTCCCCTGACACCTTTGCCCTGACAGGCAGATAATGAGGGCAGAGCAGTGGGCACAGTGCGATGGTAAGGACCACAGCACATCCTCCAGACAATTGCCTTCTCCCAAGGACCCCAGGTGAGCAGCACTGGCTCGGCAGGCTGACCAGGACGGCTGCAGCAGGCTGACCAGGACGGCAGCCCAGCAGCCCCCTCTTTCAGTTATCTGGCTTGCTGCTGGGATGTGGGACTTCATTCCTCACTGTAAACCCTGGGCCTGGACGAGATCTGGGAGGTGAGCCCTTGGCCACAGCTTCCTGATGGCACAAACCGAATGGCTGCTGACCCTGCCTTCCCTCCCACCTCTGCATGCATGGCTTCCCTACCTATGCTTTTCATTGACTAGGGAGTGTCTGCTTTCCTGGGTGAGACGGATGCTCTTGTCTCCTCCTGGAGTTTCAGCTTGAGCAGTCTCCAAACCCAAATGATGCTTATGAACAGCTTCATGCGAGGACAGGGTAGGACAGAGTGGCTGAAGAGGGGAAAAAGAAAGCCATCTCCATCTCAGGGCACGGGGCCTCTGTCAGGACACTGAGGAAGCTGTAAGAAGGAGGTGGATTGAAAACAGTAAGGGCCACAAGAATGGCCACCTGTCTGTGTTGGATGGAACGAGAAGGCGCCATGTCTAGACACTTGGGTCATTTCAGATTGGGGAGTGGAGCATTAAGACAGCATCATTTAGATGCCACTCAAGGGTTGAGAGGGTATTTCCTGGGGGCTCTGCTTCTGACTGTGGAAACCTGCTCTCACCATGTGGGTGAATGGGGGATCCAGAGAGAGACCTGGGCCATCCTGATGCTACCCCTGGGCACTGGTGTGTCAAACAATAATCAGAGATTCCACAAGTGGCTTAGATCAATCTGTACTCAATAGATAATGAAACTGTTCTAAGAATTAGTCATAGATGCTCCGGAAGTAGTATTCGAGTGTGAAGAAAGTTCCTAGGAAACAAAGTCACCCCGTGTGTGGCTTGTAAAGGTTGAACAACAATTATTTTCAGGGGTGCATCAAAATTCTAAATGCTTCTCCACACAACACGCACCAACCCAAGGTGCTCCGGATAGATTATTATCCCAGTTTACAGATCAAGAAACTGAGGTCTGTGGGGTTGAGTTGTATCCAGGACAAGGATGCACTTGCTCTGAGTCTCCATCTCCTGCTGTCTCCTCTTTGAGGAGGGGAGGAGCCAGCCATAACTGTGGCCCATGTTCCCCAGTGCTGTGAACCTGAGTTGGGGAGAGCTTCCTGTTCCTGCAGTGACAATGGCCTCTGGTCATTCTGGGCCTCTTAATATCTGTGGTTCCCATCAACTAGTCTCCACCATTTGCCCGTGACAGGACCAAACAGTGCTCCTCTATAGAGCCCTGAGATTTGCCATTAGCTCTGTGGGAAAGTCCCAGAACACAGCACTGAATGGTGGGAAGCTCAGCCCGGTGGCTAGAATGTTGACCTCCCAGCCGAAGTCAGGGAGATTCTGGCTGAGCTGGCTGGACTTCTCTGGCTGCAGCCATGTGGGAAAAGGCCTCCTGAGCCCCGTGGCACTAATTGAGGTTCCAATAAGTTGTCCCAGGCTGGCCGTGGTCAGGGCAGTAGCCAGACTCCCCAGCCTGCCTGTCACCATGAAAATTAGGACACAGAAGCAACTGTGATGACTGGAGCTGCCAACTGCTCGGGTTGCTGTGGATCAGGGGCCTTGAAGGAGGGCTTAGCATCTGGACAATGCTCTTCCATGGCACCATTGAGGGTCAGGGTGTGTCAGCAGGCTGCGGAGCGCCAGCCTCTGCCCTCAGGAAGTGATGATGGGAAGTGAGTGATGATGTTGGGTGGATGGGAAGAATCAAGACATGGCTTGGTTCTGACCTTCACCATTCTGGAGATGGAAACCCAGAGAATGGCAGGGTCTTGTGCGTGTCAAAACACGTCCTCTACCACAGAGTGACAGCCTGGCCCAAAGACGTGCCTTTCTCTTTAAGAAATTGAAATCAGCACCTGCCAGCCTTCAACATCTTTCAGGTAAGAATGAATTTAGAATTTAGAATACCTGCCCGGTTCTTCTGAAAACAATGACGGGTGGAACTTCTGAAAAGAACCTTCCTATGCTTGCCTTAAAGGATGTTATCCAGACCTGCTCTGATTCTCCCTCCATAAATTGTGATTCTTTGTTTCTCACATAAATGCTGTATCCATTGTCCTTACCAATCTTTCTTTTTAAGTAGAGCCCATGAACAGGAAATAGCTCTTTATTTGTTCAGGTTTTTTAATGTTTCTTTCATCAGAGGTTGCTTTGGTTAGATATGCCAAAGTGCTTCACTCTTTGTTGTTAAAAATGCATTTAAAAATATTATTCATGGAATGAATTTCAGAATGCCCAGGTCTTTGCTATACTTCTTTTGGCTGGCCAGTCTGTGAAAATCTTTCATTTTCCTGTGTAGCATGCCCAGTGGGCTTATGTAGAGATCCTCTTTTAGACTTTGACTATTTAGACAGTTGTATCACCTGTACTTCTGTGGGAAGCAGGGACAGCAAGCCTGTTCAGAGGGAACAGAGTTGAGAAGTATCTACATTCTTCTTCCAGAAGTTGCTGGGAAGTTGGAGTTGCATTGTCACGATACGCTACAGTTCTACTTTGGGGGTTTTGGCTTAGGGGCCAGTGCCGTCTTAAAAGAAAATAAATTATGCCGGGTGTGGTGGCACACGCCTATAATCCCAGCATTTGGGAGGAGGCAAAGGCAGGTGGATCTCTGAGTTCAAGGCCAGCCTGGTCTACATAGTGAGTTCCAGGATGGCTGGAGCTACAGGGAGACCCTGTCTCACTGTCTCAAAAAGACAGAGAAAGAAAAGAAAAGAAGCAAAGCAAAGCAAAGCTACTAGAGCTCACCTTGGGAGGAAGGAAGGACAGGTGGATGGGAAGAGGCCTGGTCCTGGGAGGCTCACACGCCCTCGAAAGGCTGCTTCCTTTTCTTCACCTTCTTACCACTGTGGTTAATGCAGTGGGGATTCCTTACTCTGGCGTTTCTCGTGGGTCCTGAGCACAGGTGGGAAGTGGCAGTGGCTTTGTTATTCTCAGGGACAGGGATCTCACTCTTTCCAATGTCTTGCCCATTTACACCCAAGCTAGAGAAAGACACACAATGTTATGGCTGGGAAAAGAGAGCCTGTTGCTCCCAAATCTCCAATGTGAGGTTGAGCACTCAGGAAGGAGCAGGCTGTTCAGCCTATGCACTGGTCCTTGTCATGGAGGAGGGCACGGCAGGGTAGAGGCTCTTGTATAAGCTCTAGCATGTTAGTTACCAAGGGATTTTCTGTGCCTGAACACTCCCAGAATCCATGGGGTTATGGAAAATGGCTAGATGGTCTTGGATTCAGTAGTACTGGACTCTGCTCACTTCAGTTTGTGGCATGGGACACAGGTCTAATGCTATGAAACTGAAAAACTCTGAAAGCAGCAAAGTAAGCTGCGTGCATGCTACCTACCGTGCAGTGAGCTGCGTGCATGCTAGTTACTGTGCAGTGAGCTGCATGCATGCTAGTTACCGTGCAGTGAGCTGCATGCATGCTAGCTACTGTGCAGTGAGCTGAGTGCATGCTAGCTACCATGCAGTGAGCTGCATGCTAGCTACCATGCGGTGAGCTGCACGCATGCTAGCTACCGTGCATTGAGCTGAGTGCATGCTAGCTACTGTGCATTGAGCTGAGTGCATGCTACCTACCGTGCAGTGAGCTGCATGCATGTTACCTGCTGTGCAGTGAGCTGCGTGCATGCTAGCTACCGTGCAGTGAGCTGCATGCATGCTAGCTACCATGCAGTGAGCTGAGTGCATGCTAGCTACTGTGCAGTGAGCTGAGTGCATGCTAGCTACCGTGCAGTGAGCTGCATGCTAGCTACCATGCAGTGAGCTGAGTGCATGCTAGCTACCATGCAGTGAGCTGCGTGCATGCTAGCTACCATGCAGTGAGCTGAGTGCATGCTAGCTACTGTGCAGTGAGCTGGACACTTCCTATGCCCTTAGCTAATGACCTGCTGGGTCTGCATGGGAATCTCAGGACATAGGAAACAGTAATGATGGTGGAGTCATGAGGCAGAAGAGCCCTGGAAACTCAGGTGTGCCATCTGAAAACTTGTAGGGAGGCTTCAGGGAAAGCTGGGATGACCACTTTGCTCCTAAGGACATCTGATGTCTGAAGCAACTGTGTTTGGGAACAGGACATGAAGCCAACTCCTGAGCCTTCCTACTCAGGAGCTCACCAAACAGCACCAGGCTTTGGGTCATGCCCAGTCGGAGTGGCAGGTTTAGTGCTTATGTAGCTGGTTCTCCAAGGGTTCATGGTCAGATTTACAGTACAGGTATGTGTTTCCTCCTGTGGAACAGGCCTTAAATCCAATCAGAAAGCTGTTGGCTCCCCCCATAACATTTGTTCCACTAGGTCCAGAAGCATAGTTTAACCTTCTAGTACCATGAAAGCTATGCAGCGGGGAAGACGCTGTGTGGTCCGCACAAACTTGATTTCCCCACATCCTGCGACCCAAGCATGTGGCATCTTCAGCAAGAGGGTCTCATCAGCAAATTCGGGTGGGCAATGATAGCTCCATATGGTTCTGGAGGTCTCTGGAGCACCCTTAACAAACAGCTCAACAAACACATCTGGGACTTAGCATTTTACTTGCTATCCTGTTGTCAACTGTGCAGGGTAACTCCAGTGAGACTCTTTATATGAAAAATATATATATTTAGGAAGCTTATAAAAAAAAAAGCTTATTAAAAAAAAAAAGCTGAACCCTCTGTCCTGCAGATCCGCCCTGGACCTGGCTGCCTGGATTGCCACAGTGCTCAGTTCAAGATCTGTTCTAAGCCAATCCCAGACTCTTGGAACTCCCTAGCCTGGACCCTATCCATCACTTACAAGAGACTCAGAGATGCTGTAAGTGAGCAGCCCTTGGGGAGTTAGGCTAGGAACAGGACAGGATTAGGATTGATATAATTAACCTGCATGGGAAAGAATAAAATTAGATTGCATCGTATTTGTGTCCTGGACTCCTTTGACTTAAGTCCATGCAGTGGCAGCTGTACATCCCTCAGCCCTTCTGTAGCCCTACCTTCCCCTCCCTCTCTCCACTTAGCCCTCCCTCCCCTTTATTCCCCTTTCCCCTTCACTTTGTCTGTGTTCTACTATATCCCATCATTTAAGAGCTTTCTTCCCCCTCCCCTCCAATAATCTCTTTCTAGTTTCCTGGATTCTCTAGGTGCTCCAAATTAAGCGTGATGTAAGACACAAATCAAGCCTTACCCTTGAGAGAACCCCAAGTGAGAGACTCGAAGACAAGTCTCGCTGCAAAAGCAAGAGTTTTATTACTCCGGTGCACCGGGGTTCGCCTGTACAATGGGGAGAGGTGAACCCTGAGCAATCTCTGCATACAGGTTTTATACACTTAGAGCAGGGCAGGAATCGAACCCTGGTCTCCTGTGTGACAGGCGGGGATACACAGCATGCCTGGGTCTGAAGGTGCCTTGGGGCCAGGGCCCTCAGGGTGGTTCTTCCTGGAATTATAACGGACTGTGGTTTTCTGTTATTTGCTAACCTAGGGAGGAGTTGCTATTTGGTAAACTATTTTGCAAAGCAGAGAATTCCACTGGCCTCTTTCTGTCCCTTCATTACCCCCTTTTCTAGTAACTGCTCCAGTCCTGGAGAAGTGGATCATTAGCCCTTAAAGGGGAGTGTTTTTGCCTTAGGTGTGGATCAAGTTGGGTATAATGTGTCCTTAAGGTCATTAGCTGAGTTGCCCCCAATCTTTCTCTCATAAAGGCGACTAACCTATTCAGTATACATAGTCCCAGGGTTAGTAATAGAGCAACCAGAAGGACAAGGTCACTGGCAGGTCCAGGAAGTCTTCAGCTCTCAGCTGAGAAAGAAACTGGCTCCCGGGGGTCTTGACCCTAAACTGCCTAGCCAATTTTTAGCTCCTACTCTTATCACATTACCCTCTGAGGAGGTTACTCCAATTGCCAAGAGGGAATTAGGGCGCCGACCACTCTGACTTCTTCCATGCTGAAAAGGGGCATAGAAGGTGGTGACTGGGGTACACCTGCTCAGTGGATCTATCTGAAAGACCCCCGAAAGTATAGTTAGAGACAAAATCCTTGGCCAGTGCCTGTGAAGGTGAGAGTAGCTAGGTACATTTTCTAGACAGGGAACCAGGAAAGGAACAGGGTGAATTAAATGTCCAACTTAAAAGTCCTTTAGACTTTCTCAACGAGGGGTTCTGAAGCATCCATTGAGCATTTGGCTATGGTGTCTGGACTCAGGATCTGCTTTCCAGGAAGTTTCAATAGTCATGGTGTGAGTTTCCCTTAGGTGATTGCTTAAAGAGAAAGAGGAAACTTTATTATTTGGTAACGACAGAGCTCATATGACTTTGAATGACTTAAAATCTAGTGTTTGGAGGTACAGTCTTTTAGACTTTAAAGGAAATATAATGATTACTTATATTTTGGTTATACTTTTCCTCTTGGGTGTCTAAGTCCATACAGTTAGCCCATATAAACCATCTTTTGTTTTCTTAAGGTCAGTTGAGGATCTGGTCTTCAGGGGCCATTCGGGCCTTTGGTGGGGGAGAGGCCTCTGGCTCTTCTCGGCTTTTCAATCACCAGTTCCATCCACACAAGGACAAAGTCAGGTCTTGCTAGACCAGGCTTTCCTTTTGAAGACTTTCCTCTTTACAGACTGGACACTGGCTAGAGTCACATTAGTGGGTCTCCAAGACCTCCCTGCCTAGGAGGACTGGTGACTCACAATTGCAGGACATTTCAAGAGATGCCCCCAGACATAGTTCCTGGGATTGGTTGACCTCAGAGGGCAAGGAGCAAAGTTGTTCCTTAGGTTCCTCAGCCGAGTTGGTATGGGCATTTAAGTATGGTAGTTATCCACCCAGAAAGGCTAAGTTACACCAGGCTAACACCTTTAATTACCATATAATATTCTAGACAAGGCTTAGACAAAAGTTCAAGCAGCCTTGTATAATACTGACTGGAGAAGGGACTTAACACCATAGTTAAGCAGGCATAACCCGCAAGATCGAATTAAACAATTTCAGGCTTATTTTAAATGTGAAACTGTTCACTACAATTACTACAAACAGGGACAATCCTTTTCTTTTTCAGACCCTTTATCCTGGTTTATAGTTTTCCCAGAAAGACAGGAGTTGTAACACATACCAGAAGACAGGAAATAAACTGATAAGGATTACCAAGTCCATCCAAACTGTCTTCTTCTGGACTACATGCAGCTGGTTCAGGAAGAAAGAATCTAGCCTTTTGAGCCAAATTATCTGGTTAGGTTAAAGGAAATAGCAAATAGCAAATCTTGGAAGAAACATAAAGTACATTTTTCAGTAGCCATAGGTAACCCACAATTTGCCTGTGCCCATTTAATCCAAACCTGTAACAGGGAGTCAGGTCCAAGCCAGGAGAGGACTGAAAATTAACAACTCTGTATATTCACAATCCTATTCAGGCCACTAGTAAACTAGCTTGAGTGTTTATACCAATTTAATTTAATACAGGTATCTTATCATTTTTCTATACCTTGAAAGGTTGGACATGGGCTGGAGAGATAGCCTAGCGGTTAAGAGCACCAACTGCTCTTGCAGAGGACCTGAGTTCAATCCCCAGCACCCACATGGTGGCTGAGAACCATCTGTAACTCCAATTCCAGGAGAACTCCAGTTCCAGGGGAATCCGACACCCTCTTCTGACCTCCGCGGCATTGCACGACATGGGTGCACAAACTTGCATGCAGACAGTACACTCATACACATACAAAAATAAATTAAAAATTTAAAAAAAAAGGTTGGACAAAAACTGAACACTCTTTATTTATATACTGTCCTTTTTACCTGTCACAACAAATCTCCTCAGACTTTTATCACTTGCATACTTTTTCATCATATTCACATAAATCCTTATTAAAAAATACCTTTTTATTATTTTCTCCTTTTTAATCCTTTTATTACCCTGAATAACCCTTAACTGTGCAGATTTACTAAGTAATTAATACTTACTTCCCATGTAACAAGATGGGACAATTATCTCAAATACAATAGTTTGAAAAATCACAGAAATGTTCAATAAAAATTGAGCTCTTAGTTTCAAACATCTCAGGACTAAACACCCTCTATATCCACTCAGGCAACCATGCCTCTTGCTTTATGGCAGGAATGCAAATGGTCAATGACAAACAGCTTCACACAGCAACTTTTTAAACTTTCCTTCTGGGCCAAAGACTATGTCTATGAGGATTCAAGTAGCCCTGTCAGGCCTCCAATAGCAGATTGCAAAGGGCCTAAAATCTGCCCTTCCTTCCCGGACACAATGTCAGGCACATAAAATATGTCATGTTACATTTTACATTTCGGATATGGAAGAATATTTTAAACACTTTCAAGGCATTTATTTATTAAAATGTTCTCTGTCAAGATTTCACATGAACTTAAAATTCAGTTCAGTTTTTATATGTCACTGAGGTTGTCACCTCAGTGCCACAAAAAAAATACCTTTTCCATCAGTCAGTGTGACCAGCATCCACATGGAGAGCCCCATGGTCAGCCTCTGTAACCAGCTAGATGTTAATACTGATCTGCTACAAGGTAACAGCTTCTAAGTCAAACTCAATGGAAAAGGAGTGAAAGCTCTGCAGAGTGCACTATTAAGAGGGAATGTTTAACCATTTTAGCTCACATGACAGTTTACTTGATATCAAGTAAATCATTAGCATTAGATGCAAGCCTATTCATTTAAACAGCTCCATGAAACAAATATGTTTAACTAGTTTTGAACCCAAAACTTTAGCACTTTGATGAAAACTCTAAATTAGAGATGAAAACATAAATCAGAGTAAAACATGTAGTTTGTAACAGTACTCAGAAATTCTTAAATTTGTAACAGTACTCAGAAATTCTACAGTAATGATCTCTGCACCCAAGACCTTGGCTGTGCTAGGATTAAAGGTGTGGTCAACCACACCAGGCTGGGGAACTTCCAGGAGTGGTGAGACCAGCAGACCAGCAGGACACCAGTTCAAACCCAGGGAAGTACATTTGCTTCCTGAAAGGAGGAGGGGGGTGGGGGAAACAGATAGGAAACACAATAAAACCCATTAGCTACCCCAGGAAGAGTAGCACTCCCACCCTGGAGGCAAGAAACAGGGCTGGGCCAGCAGGCCGTGCTGGTATCAGTTCTCCACCCAAACCAGACCAAGATATCCACATGCCTTTGTCTCCCGAGTGCTGGAAGAGAGTAAGAAAAGATTTTTTTTTTAAGTATCCAAGTTATACCACTAAAATATATTTCTGATTAGGTGTGTCAGAATAAGATCTCACTAAGTATGAGGGCTTAAGGCACTTACACCCTCCAAATAGGGTCTTATTCATAAGCTGAACTGAGCTTCATAGTTTAAAATGACTCAAACACACACATTCAAAATATCAGGAGCCTGGGCAAGAGGCTGCTCTAACATCTTAAAAAAAACACAATAATTTTTGTTGTTGTTGTCCTTTTTTTTGAGACAGGGTCTCCCTGTAGCTCTGGCTGTCCTGGAGATCAGGCTGGCTTTGAACTCACAGAGATCTGCCTGCCTCTGCCTCCCTCCCTAGTTCTGGGATTAAAGGCATGCTCCACCACGCCCGGCTTAAAGGTGGTTCTTAGCCACGTGTGGGTTCTGGCATTCAAACCCGGGTCCTCTGCAAGAGCAGACGGCACTCTTAACCACTGAGCCATCTCTCCGGCCCTGTCTGATGCATCACAAAAATCTCTAACCCGCCTTTTTCCTCACCAGAGACTCAGAATAGGCTTCTCCCTTCTTCTATTAGTAAAAACAGCACAATTCCAGTCCCTTGTTCAGCCTTTCCATAACTTCTCTGCCTAGAAAACATCAACACCTCCTCCCAGTGCAGGGACAGTAAGCCCCAGCCACCTCAAACATGCACATTCATCTTGCCCACATCCCTCTTACTGGCTCCAATATGCTTGATGCATCCTTTTACTCAAAAACAACTCTCGCTCACACTTAAGGCCCAGCCCAATGACCAGATAGGATTGGGAGTAAGGCAGGGACCTTAAGCACCTGCCCAATGCCAAGAACTATTTCTTTTATTTTTTCCACATAAATTAATTTTTATTTTTTTAACAAATCTAGACCCGTGTTCCCACCCATTCCCCCACCCCACCAGAGCTCATGCATTCTGCCAAACATGCTTTTCATCTCTTTCTCAGTCTTTCTCAATATTCTCCATGAGCCAAGAACTATTTCAATGGGGACAGCTACCAGGTATTATTTATTTTCTTTAACCCATGTTGTTTACTTCAGGTGGAAAATTACCAATAATCACATACACATGTGTAATTTCCATGCATGTGGAAATTACCAACACTCGCATGTATGCTTTCTCTTTTTCTTTTCAAGACAGGGCCTCCTTCAGCAAATCCTACCAGTGGGTGCCACCACCACCAGCTCCAAGGGGCAACGAAACCACCCCACCCAAAACAAAACTGGCCCAAGGATCCATTTCCATCTCTGAATCTGGTCCACGGAGGTCTCAAAAAGATAATTCCAAAGCAAGCAAGTTCCCTTTTTGAAAGTAAACACAAACCAAAATGGGGTCTTTAAACAGTCAACTCTAAGGCTGATTCCTATAAACAATTACCACCTGTTGTGAAGCATTTGAGAGACTAAGTGTATTAGTTAGGGTTCTCTAAAGAAACAGAAGCAACAGGATGAATATATAGCTATACACAATTTATTGATTTGCTCACATGACAGAGTTCAAGGAGTCCAACAGTAGCCACGCCACACTGGAGAGGCTGAGAATCCAGGGAACTTCTCAGTCTGCAAGGCTGGATGTCTCAGTAGTCCCAATCTGGTGCTGAAGGCCCGATGGATTCCAGGAGATCTCCTGGTCTCAGTACATGCTGGGATCCGTAGGGTTGATCACAGCAGCAAGACAAACTCACCAGTGAGAGAAAGGCAAGCTGCAGGAAAAAAGGGACCAGATCCCTCTGGTATGGCCTTTAACACTGCCTGCCAGGAGAAGGTAATGCCCACATTTGGGGTGGGCCATCCAGGTTGAGGTAGTCCAATCCGAAGATCCTTTTTCTCTTATTTGTTCCTTAGTCCAGTCAAGTTGACACCCAGGATTAACCATCACACTAAGAGACAATAAATTTAGAGATGTCTACAGTATCCAAATTTTAGGCCTTAAATGCATTTTTAAATATCAATTTTTAAACTTTGCACGTGCATATCTAGTCTGGCATGCCAAAATGAAATCATTCTGTGCACATAAAGGATTGAAACTTGAAGTGGCCACCTTGTTTGACAGAACCAACATGAGACAAATACAATAACTGAATTACACACACACACACACACACACACACACACATGCAAACTTAGATCCATAACAAGCTACATGAATTGTTGGCGCATGGTTACCATAAACACAAGACATAGATTCCTCCTTTAAATCAGGGTAGATTTAGAATTTCCCATCCTGAGATTCCAGACAATGAGAATGAAAGCAATCTCAGAGAACCAAGGTGAAAGCAGCAGACAGAATAAGGGCCCAACAACAAGGACTATGCAGATGCGAAGGGAAGCAATGCTGCGCACACAGCGTGGAGCCAACCCCATCAGCCCCGGAGCCAGAAATCTGGACCCCTCAGCCAGCCAACCCACTTGATACATGGGCCACCGAACAAAAGGTTCAGAATTTTTCTTTGTGGATTTCTAGGCCTTCCTCCCAGGCCAAATCTCTCACATCCTTCCAATGGTGGATTAATAAATCAAGGGGGCAGAGGCTTTCTATCTCATGTCCAAAAAGATCGTCAGTCCAAGTCCGCAAAACTTACACAATTGACACAGATATCAACTGTCCCTGCCACGAACGGAAGATACAGCACAAAGATTAAACTAACACAAACAACACAGATATCAACTGTCCCTGTCACGAACAGAAGATACAACACAAAGATTCACTAGGTAGGCACCTATTCACTCTGGTACCAGGCACTGACTGGTCCCTCCCGGACTCGGTCCACAGACACTGACCAGTCCCTCCCGGACTCCATCTCCAGGCAGCTTGGCTGAGAAAATTTCCACTCAAGTCCAGACCACAGGAGAGTCATCTCGACCCTCCTGCCAGAACTGGAGCGTCCTCCAGACTCCTCACAGATGGAAGCAAAACCTCCCAGATTGCTCTCCAGCAAACTGAAAGTCAGAACAGACACAAACAATTAAACAAACGCCAAACAGGACAGACACAACCGCAGTACCTGCTAGGGCCCAATCTTATTCCTCCGAAGTCTGTCTAGGCATCCGCACAGGGGGTCTCAATTCCCGGCCAATGCACCAGATGTAAGACCCGAATCGAGCCTTACCCTTGAGAGACCCCCGAGTGAGAGATGTGGAGACAAGTCTTGCTGCAAAAGCAAGAGGTTTATTACTCTGGTGCACTGGGGTTTGCCTGTACAACGGGGAGAGATGAACCCCAAGCAATCTCTGCATACAGGTTTTATACACTTAGAGCAGGGCAGGAATTGAACTCTGGTCTCCTGCGTGATAGGTGGGGATACACAGCATGCCTGGGTCTGCAGGTGCCTTGGGGCCAGGGCCCTCAGGGTGGTTCTTCCTGGAATTATAACTGACAGTGGTTTTCTGTTATTTGCTAACCTAGGGAGGGGTTGCTATTTGCTAAACTATTTCGAAAAATGGAAAATACCACTGGCCTCTTTCGCTTCAGTATGAATCTAAAGATTCGAGGGTAAGATCCACACATGAGAACATGTGTCTCTGAGTCTGGGAAACTTCTCTCTATATAATACTTTCCAGCTCTATTCATTTATCTGCAAATTACATAATTTCATTTTTTTACAACCGAATAAAATTGCATTGTGTATAGGCGCCATGCTTTTATGATCAATTCATGGATATTTAGGCTGTTTCTGTGTTCCAGCTCTTGTGATGAGAGAAAGCATGAATGAGCATGTGTCTCTGTGGCAAGAAAGAGAGTCCTTTGGGCCCTGGAGTAGTGGAATAGCTGTATCATATGGTAGACTGAAGTCCAGTGCGTTTTTGTTTATCTTTTTGAGACAGGGTCTTCCTATAGCCACAGCTGGCCTGAAACTTAGTATGTAGACCATGCTGGCCTCAGTCTCACAGAGACCCTCTTTCTACCTCTATCTCCCAAGTGCTGGGATTAAAGGCATGCCTCAACATGCCTTGTTTAAATTCTAGTTTCTTGAGGACCTACCACACTGATTTTCATGGTGGCTGCAGAAGTTTGCACCAACAGTGTAGGAGGGCTCCCTGTTTCCTGAACCTGGCCTTGAACTCACAGAGATCCACCTGCCTGTGCCTCCCGAGTGCTAGGATTAAAGGTGTGCACCACCACACCCTGCCTGTTTCTTTTGCTTTCTTAATATTGGCCATTCTTACTGGGGTAAGATGAAATTTCAAAATGGTTTTAATTTGCATTTCTCTAATGACTAAGGGTGAAAGTCTTGTCCTTTTAGGGGAAAGAAGGGTTTGGACTTTACATATATGTAAAGTTCTTCACACAGTTGGCTAAGCTTTCGAAAAAAAATTTCAGTGAAAATACTTTAACAGTTTAGAGATGATAATAAAATCTTGTTCACTACAGACATGCTGGGTGCCAATGTCAGCTCATTAGAGACCACCATTAGAGATCAGGTTACATGGTATGAGGAAAATATTCTTTTATTCTTTTGGAAATTTTAAAAATTCAAGTTTTGCTTCCCATGTTAGCCAGCACTTCAGAGCATTTCAGACTTATTTCATTTTATTTTATTTTTGTCTTCTTGGATAATTGTGGGGATTTGAATGAAAAATATCCCCCCCTCATAGGCTCAGGTATTTAAACACAGGGTCCCCAGCTGGTGGTACTGTTTAGGGAGATTTAGAAGGTGTAGGCGTGTTGTGTAAGATGTGTTACTGAGCACAGACTGAGAGCTCATAGCCTCACTGGTAGGAACTCACTTCACTTCTTCTGCTTCGTGTTTTCAGCCAAAGATGTGAGCTCTCCATTTCCTGCCTCAGCCATCTGCTGGCATGCTTACTCCTCCTTTACAGACTCTCATTCGAGAACCTTAAGCCAAAATAGACTCGATCTCCTATAAGTCATGGTTGGCCACTGTGTTTTACTAGAGAAATCGGAAATGAGCCAGTACATAAATTGTGCCAGAAGATGTGAGGTATTGCTGTGAAGAATGTGGCCAGGTTTTAAGAAGACTTTGGAATGTCAGACCAGAAGAGCAGCGGAATGCTGTAAGCAGAGCTTAATGGGTTGTTCTGTTAGGATCCTGGATGACAGTACTGCTGAGAGCAATGTGGATTGTGGAGGCCCAGCTCATGAAGTTTCAGAGGGGAACAAAGTCTCTATCAGCCATGGGGCAAGAGTCCTTTCGTGTGATATTGTGGCAAAGAATCTGGCTACTTTCTTCCCATTGTCTAAGGACTTGCCTGAGACTACAGTAAAAAAATAATGTACTCAGTTCTTTGGCAGAGGAAATTGAAGACAACATAACATCAAGTCTGTGGTGTGGTTATTACTGATAACTCTTAAGCAGATGTACAATGAGAACAAGCGAGTGGGCAGAAAGAAACACAAAATATACAGTTTGGAGAAAAAAAAATAACAACACCAGGAAACTTAATGTTATAGCCAAGGCATGTGCTGGAAGAATGGCTATAATTGTTAAGCAGCTTAGCCTCATTAGGGAGTGGCCTCCTGATCTGCTCTAGAGGGAGGATGACGGGGAGGACACCCTCAGGGGGAAGCCCCACACAGCTAAGCTTCCGACTTGTGAAAGGAGAAAACCTAAGGGGTTGCTTGCTCTTAGAAAGCAATTATTTTGGCATACAAAAGCCGATACTAATGTTAATGTGGTGGAGAAGACAAGAGGTGCCGCCCAAGCTGGCAGATTTGGCAGTGTTGTCTATGTGGTACTGACTTTGGAAGCCTAAAGATGCAAGAGAGAGAGGTTCATGGGTTCTTCCTGCAAGGTCTCAGAGGGCCACTGAGATCAGCAAGGTGTGGCAGTTCTGGAGTCTCTGTGGAAAGAGACCCTGAGAGACCATTGTATAACTCACTGTTAAGGTCAAGCCTGGTTAGCAATGGATACCCCAATATGTTGGAGATGGGAGGACTGAGTCATCTGCCAAGGAGAGCTGCATAGAGGGAGTGGAAGCAGCCCAGCTGAGAGATGGACCCTGGAGACAACAAAGCTGGAGGAGGAGCCCAGCCTTCCAAGCCTTTTGGAAGTAAAGTCCCAGACATCAGACACGGAGCTCTTGGATTTGGTGTTTGCCCTGCTGGTTTTCTGTCCACGCTCTGGTCCGGCATTCCTTCATGATAGCCCATTCCCCATTTTTGCAACGGGAATGTGTCTCCTGTGCCATTGTATGTTGGTAAGTATGTAATTTGCCTTTTGATTTTACAGGGGTTTACCGTTAAGAGAGTGTCTTGGACTTGGGAGAGCGAGACTTGCATCCTGGACTCTTGCACAGAGTTGACGCTGTCAAAGATCATAGGGATTCTCGAAGTTGGCAACATGAGCCTCTGGGGTCCAGGGAGTGGAAGGCGGTAGTTTGAATAAGAATGTCTCCCGCAGGCCCAGGCAGTTGAGCATTTGGGCTCTAGGTGGGGAGCTGTTCTGGAAAATGTGTGTCACGGGGTGGCTTTGAGAGGCCATGGCTTGCAGCACTTGCAGCTCCCCCCTTCTTCCTGGGTGCAGTTGAAGATGTGAGCCTTTGGTCATGGTGTTCTATCACACCAACAAAAAGGAGCCACAGCCACAGCCCTTTATGATAGTGTGCGAAGGTGGCACCTCTTGTCTTGGCTTTGATTGGCTCCGTCTGCTCGTGACCATGACCACTGTTTGCATACGTGCTGTGACTTGTGTGTGCCTTGAGAAATGTCGATTGTAATCTTTAGCCTATTTTTAGAATGGGGTATTTGTGAATCCTTAACCTTAAAAAATATTTTAGTTAATTTATTATTTTTATCAAGAATATTTTTATTGAATTTCTGTGAATTTCATACAATCTATATATTTTAATTTTTTTAAATTTATTTTTTATGTATATGAATGTACTGTCTGCATGCAGGTCTGTGCACCCTTGTCATGCAATGCTGTGGAGGTCAGAAGAGGGCGTCTGATTCCCCTGAAACTGGAGTTAAAGATGTTTCTCAGCAGCCATGTGGGTGCTGGGGATCGAACCTGGGTCCTCTGCAAGAGCAGTCAGCACTCTTAACTGCTAGGCCATCTCTCCAGCCCCACAATATATTTTGATCCCTTCTTCTATCCACACCTTCCCTTTCTTCTCCCCACCCAGTTTCCTGTTCTATCTATCTATCTATCTATCTATCTATCTATCTATCTATCTCTCTATCTATCTATCATCTATCGATCAATAGGTAGATAGATATATTAAAGTCTATAGAGTCCAACTTGTGGCCCCAAGTGTACATCATTGTGGATCCATTCACGGGAGGCTGGTTAACCTACCAAGAGTCATAACTTTAAAAAGATACTGACTTTCGGGGCTGGAGAGATGGCCTAGCGGTTAAGAGCGCCGACTGCTCTTACAGAGGACCTGGGTTCGAATCCTCAGCACCCACATGGCAGCCGAGAACCATCTGAAACTCCGATTCCAGGAGAACTCCAGCTCCAGGGGAACCCGACACACCTTTCTGACCTCCGCGGCATTGCATGACACGGGTGCACAAACTGTGCATGCAGACAGTACATTGATACACATACAGAATAAATAAATGCCGGGTGTGGTGGCGCATGCCTTTAATCCTAGCACTCTTGGGAGGCAGAGGCACGCGATCCTGAGTCCGAGGCCACGCCTGGTCTACAGCGTGAGTTCTAGGACGCCAAGCTACAGGGAGACCCTGTCTCAAAAAAAAAAAAAAAAGACCCCCCCAAAAATAAGTACTGACTTTCCTGTATCACACAACACACACACACACACACACACACACACACACCACACACACAGATACTGACTTTCCCCTTCCCAACAGCCATTTGTTTCCAAGAGTTCCCCAGGTAGGGTTGTTTCTCACCACTTCCCTGTGTCTATCCTGGGATTTTGTCTGACTGGAGCTTACTATGTACTTGTGCATGTTGTGTCCAGTGCTGTGGGTTCATATGAGGTGCTGTCAAGGTACCTGAAAAACATCTGTGTCCTTGCTTCTTACTATCTTTCATCCCCCTTGTGGTAGTTTGAATGAGTGTCCCCCATAGGCTGTAAGTATTCAGACATTTGTCTCCAGTTGGTGGCATTGTTTTTGGAGGTCTTAGAAGGTGTGGCCGTGCTAGAGGAAGTACGTTATTGGGGGCAGGCTTAGTGAGTTTAACAAGCCTCATGGTCTATAGGTGCTCTCTCTCTGCTTCCTGTGCTCTTTGCGAGATGTGAACCTCGGTTTGCTGCTCCAGTCTCCAGCCACCATGCCTCCCACCACAATGGACTCTTAATTCCCTGGAACTGTCAATCGTAAGTCCAAATAAACTCTTCTTTTTATAAGTTCCTTGGTCGGTGTGTTTATCACAGCAACAGAAAAGTGGCTAATACAGTTATTTGGTTACCAGAGGTGGGCTGTTGGCTGTGAGGAACCTGACCATGTGGATATTTGGAGAAATGTGAAGACTTTGGAATTTGGGCTAGAAAAGCTGGTTGACTACTGTAAGCAGAGCTTAAGGGGCCATTCTAATAGAAGCCTGGAAGAAAGCATTGGCTGCAAAGAAAATGTAGTTCCAGAGGAAAATAAAGGACTTAGGCAGCAACTGGGATATTTTGATAAGAGTCTGGCAGCAGTTGCCCACAGCCCAGATGCTTGCCTGATGCTAAGTTGAAAAAGCAATCGACTAATGTCTTTGGCGAGGATATTTCAAGACAGCCTAATGTAGAAATGGTGGTGTGGCGTTTAATGGTGAAATTATATAGATCTACAGTGAAAAAAGACAAATGGGGCAGAAGGAAATGCAGAATGTACAGTTTGGATCTGAAAACGTACACTAGGAAGATTAAAGTGTGGGCCAAGGCTTGTGAAGGAGAGGCTCCCTTTCATAAGGAGACTAAAGTGATTAAGGAGAGGCCTGGAGATTACAAGTAAACAAAGAATCAGTACCTCAGGGCAAGACCACACCCAGCTAATCCTCCAGCTTTTGAAAGGAAAATACTGGAACAGCGTTTTTCTCTCTATCCCAACAATCCAGGGCAGAGAAAAATAACTGTACATAGTTGTGGTTAAAATAGTGAGAAGAGATTCCATCCTGAACTTGCAGCCAGATTTGGCAATTTCATTCACGTGTGCTGGCTTTAGAGGCTATGAAGTTTGCAAGAGTGAAGGGGTCATCAGTTCTTCCTCCTCGGCTTCAGAGAGCAAAGAGGCCAGGCAGAGTGCAGCAGGGGTGTCCCTGATAAG
>VZQC01007311.1:832575-880053 GCA_009823505.1 Rhizomys pruinosus
GAATGGGAATGTGTATTCAGTTCCACTGTATGTTGGGAGTTTGTAATTTGCCTTTTGATTTTACAGGAGCTTACAGTTAAGCGATTGGCCTGAGTCTCAGAAGAGACTTTGGACTGTAGACTTTTGAATGGCATTGAAACTGGTAAAGACTATGGGGACTTTTAAGGTCGGACTAAATGCATTTTGCATTTTATATGGTCAGGAGCCTATGGGGGCTGGGGAGTGGAATGTGGTAGTTTGAATGAGTGTCCCCCATAGGCTCTAGGTATTCAGATGTTTGTCTCTAGTTGGTGGCGCTGTTTTTGGAGGTCTTAGAAGGTGTGGCCGTGCTAGAGGAAGTACGTTATTGGGGGCAGGCTTAGTGAATTTAACAAGCCTCGTGGTCTACAGTTGCTCTCTCTTTGCTTACTGTGCTCTTTGCGAGATGTGACCCTCGGTTTGCTGCTCTGGAGCAGCCGCCACACCTCCCGCCACAATGGACTCTAATTCCCTGGAACCGTCAATCATAAACTCAAATAAACTCTTCCTTTTATAAGTTCCTTGGTCGTGGTATTTATCACAGCAACAGAAAAATGACTAATACACCTCTCTTCCACAATGATCGCTGGGCCTTTGCGGGCAGCTACTTGGTACAGGTGTCTAATTCAGGGTTAAGCACTCTGCAGTATCTTGTTCTCTGCACCCAGGCCAGTTGTGGGTTTCTGTATTAATGTCAATCTGCTGCATGAGGAAACCGGTCTGGTGAGAGTTGAGAGGTGAGTTCATCTATGAGTTTAACAGAGAACCATTAAGAGTTACTTAAATATTATATCAAGCATAACAATAGTATTAGGCTGTTCCCTATAGCCTGTAGCCTGTGGCCTGTGTAGCCACATGTTCCTAGGATTGATATCAAGGTCAGGTATGGGCTCCATACAATTTTATTTTATTTTTTATTTTTTATTTTTTGGTCTTTTTTGAGACAGCGTCTCCCTATAGCTCCAGCTGTCCTGGAACTTGCTATGTAGATCAGGCTGGCCTTGAACTCACAAAGATCCGCCTGCCTCTGCCTCCCAAGTACTAGGATTAAAGGTGTGTGCCACCACGCCCAGCTCCATACAATTTTAAATTGTTGTTGGTTGCTTCCCTAATATTAATGCCACTATTGTACCAAAAGTCTCATCTTGCATGGCCAGTGGTTAGAGGATTCACAGCTGGGTAAGGCTGGTGATTAATTTTCTCTTCTGGTAGTATGCATGGTGCCTTTTAGCACTATAAAAGACAGCTAGTAGAGATGAAAGTTTGATGTCACTACCAGCTTGATTTCTCCTTGAATTTTCTGCAGCTCATATATGTAGAATCTTCAGCAACAGAGTCTTAGCATCAAGTTCTGGTGGGTAACTAAGAGAAGGATCAATGGCCAGTATGATCTGAGTGTCCATGGGACTCTTGGTCAGCAGCTTTCACAAAGAAGGAGTCCATCCCTGGCATTGGTCATATGGTGTCTAGTATGGGCAATGCCCCTGTTATAAGGAAACTCCTTTAATCTCCTGTATATGTAATTATTTAAGAAGCTTCTATAGTGATAGTTTTCGAGGTTGCTTTTTCTAAAGGCCTTTAGTGTTCATTATCGCTTCCTATATTTCCTTCTCTGCTCTTCCATCCCATCCCTACTACTATCATTCCACTTTCTACCTTTATATCACTATATTCTATCCACGCCGCCTGCCCCCCCCCCCCTTTTTAAGACAAGGTCTCAGTGTGTAACCCTGGCTTGGCCTGGCCGGGAACTCACTATGCAGACCAGGCTGGCTTGAATTCAGAGATCCTGCCACTTCTGCTTCCCAAGTGCTGGGATTAAAAAGTGTGCACCACCATGCCTGGCCTTAAAAAAAAAAATTTTTTTTTTTTTAAATCATGGAGGATTCCACCAGCTTTCAAAGGAAATCTAGTGAGGTCAGGAAATGTGGGACAAGACCTGGTGAAGCCGAGTGGCAATGGAAAGTCGAGGAAGTTGGAGATGCCAGGAATACGGAATGTGTAGCAAGGGAAGCTGCATCCAGCAAAGCGGAGCAGCCCAGGAAGAGGCCAGGGAGGCTGCACCTGGCAGGGCGGCCAGCCCCTCCCTTTGGGTCTTATGCCACCAGGTGCATCTGAGATGGGTGATAGAACTGAATTCTGTCCTGCTGGGCTTGTTCTGATCTGGCCTTTAATGTCCCCGGTCCCCATTCCTTCCTTTTAGAATGGTAATCCTTACTTCCTGTCAGCATACCTTGGAGGCATTTAATTTTCTTTTAGAGTTTATAGAGCCTTGAAGCTATAAGTTTGTCTCGACTCTCCAGGAAGTCTTTGGCCATGGACTTCTGAGCAATGCTGCAACGGTTAAGCCTGCGAAGATTTGGGAAGATGTACAGCATACACCTTGCCTTGTGAGATGGAGATGTCAAGATTTGAATATGACATGTCCTCCACAGCTGGGGGCTCAGTGTGCAAGTAATGGGATTTAAGAAGTAATTGGTTCCTGAGGGCTCTGATTAAACAACAAATACACCACTTGATGGATTCCTGATCTGAGGGGCTTCCTGGGATGTGGCGAAAAGCTGAAGGTGGAGCCTCATTAAAGAAAGTAGGTCACTGAGGACAGATGTAAAGATAAGTTTTGTCCCCTGTCGCTTTGCTTTCCCACACTCTCTGCTTCATGCCATCATGCGGTGAGCTGCCAGCGTCTCCGTAGGCCCCTCCCCGTCATGTCTGAATCTCTGTAACTCAAGGCAAACTCTTAGCTTTGAGGCTCTATAAACCCCAAAGAAAAGAAAATGTCTCCAAGATATGCTGACTCCAAGTAAATATTCCCACCTCCAAAGGGAAGAATAACAGAATTAAAGAAGGAATCAGACCCTTCACTCAGCAGCCTCCGAACAATGGAGCCGTGGGAGCAGGGAGAGAAACACACGGAAGCGTGAGTCAAAGTGAATTCTTCCACCTTTAAATGTCTCTCTCAGGTGTTCATCACAGCAACAGAACGTTGAGCAACGTGCCATCATCCAGTCCCCTTTAAATGCTGCCTTCCACCACAAGAATCTGTGCTCAGTTATTGATAGTTTTATGAAGTTTGTTGTCTCAGCTTCTTTCTCATTGTTGTGATAAAATATCCCAACAAAAGCAGCATAATGGAGAAAGGGTTAATTTTGGTTTAACTGTGGCCTGGGATCCAATCCGTCATGGTGGAGAAGGCAGGGAAGGCAATGTGTCAGGAGAAAGGTGCTGGCTGGTCACATTGTATCCGCACTCAGGAAACAGAGGACAATGAACGTTCTGGGATCACTTTCTGCTTCGTCCAGGATCCCAGCCCAGGATCCCAGCCCAGGGAATGGCCTCATCTCCCCGTGGGTGGGTCTTCCCATCTCAAGTAACCTAATCAAGGCAATACTCCACAGGCATGCCCAGAGTCTGATCTTATCTCAATAATCTCTCACAATACGCTTGGAGGTTTGTCTCAGGTGATTCTAGATCTTGTTAATTAATATGAACCATCATTTATGACTAGGTAGATTTGAGAAACACTTTCTGATAACTCCATGTCATCAATATAACAATACCAAAACTAACCTCAAAACACTGATGTTAGTGGCTTAATCTTCAGTGTTGGTTATGGAAAAAGCTGTGTTGCTCGTGTCTTGTCATTATCTAACCTCATTATCCACTATCATTGGGGAAGACCAGAATCGTAGTGTTCCAGTCTTCCCCAAAGCTGTGAGAGCATCACAGAGTTTTAGGGCTGGGAAGGAGCTTTTACTCCCATGAGTCTGAAGCATTTGCAGCTGGGAAAAGGCAGAAACAAGACTCAAAGAGGCAGCAAAGCTGTGACTGGATCCAGATGCCGTCCTACCAGGGTTCCCGTCAGAACTGAGGACGGATGAGAAGGGCCTCCAGTGCTGGGCGGGGGCACACAAAGGGGCTCTGTTCTGGGTTCCCTAGGGTGCCCCTTGCCTACTGGGCTATCATGGTTGTCCAAACAGAGACAGCATTCCTCAGCTAACCCGGGACACAGGGGCCGCTCTGAGGCCAGGAGCAAGTCACTAGGTAGTTTTATTAGTCCAGCTAAAGTCATAAATCCTCCGCTGGAATGTTGGCCTGTCCCTAACTCTCCTTCCAGTTCAGTATCCTATCCTGGGAGCCAGGGCAGCCAGGCAAGCCCAAGGGGGGATTTTGTTTTAAATTCAGTAAAATGGCATTTTTTGGAGTGCAAATTTTGGAAACTACTAAAATTGAAGAAAATAAAAAGAATATATTTGTATGTCTACTATAGACAATCATATGATGTATGTGTTTTTACATATAGATGTATGTGTGTTTTTGAGTTGGATGGTGTTGATGTTTTGACCATTTGATTGTGAAATACAATATATAGCACCTTAATGTAAAATGGGTAGTTTAAAAAATAATTGACTATGTGACTCCTGAGAAACTCAGCCCTCAACGCCCTCAGAGATGGTTGGATCTGAACTGCCTGCCCTCCGGCCTTCCCCAGCATAAGCGCTGTCCTGATTTGGTTTCTGTCCTTATTTCTCTTTGTGGTTTGGATTTACTTATGTATTCCTAAACAGTTTAGTTAACTTACTTTTGAGCCACACTTGAAGAGAATTTGTTCCTGGGGTCTTTTGCTCAGTTTTTCTGGAAGATTTGTCCATGTGTCCTTGCCTGGGGTTCCTTTGCTTTCAGTTCGGGGAATAAGCCTTTCACACGTAGCCTTTTCTACTTATTCAATTACTGCTGATAGACCTTGGGTTCTTTCCCATGCTGGCTTTTAAAAGAAACTGTGGCTCTGGTTCCGGTAATTACGTGCCTATACTTCTTTCCATGTCCACGTCATGTCGGAGAGTCTTCAGGAGGTCTCCAAGGAAGACGATGCAGAATTGCTTTCAAGACAGTGCGGCTGATTGTCTTCTAAATGTTCGTCACTCCCTACCCTGACACTTAGTCTTATAATTATGGAACATGCAGAGATATCTGACATGTAATATTGTCTGTGGGGTAAATGTACAAAGAAGAGGGAGGCGGAGGAAGAAGAGGAGGAAGAGGAAGAGGAGGAGGAAGAGGAGGATGAAAAGGAGGAGGAAGAGAGGATGAAAAGGAAGAGAAGCAGGAGAAGGAAGAGGGGAAAGAGGAAAAGGAAGAAGAGGATGAAAAGGAAGCAGGAGGAAGAGAAGGAGGAGGAAGAAGAGGAGGAAGAGGCGGAAGAAGAGGAAAAGGAGGAAAAGGAAGAGAAGCAGGAGGAGGAGGAAGTGGAGGAGGAAGAGGAGGAGGAAAAGAAGGAGATAGAGAAGGAGGAGGGGTTTTTAGTCTAGATGATCATAAAGGTATTTTGTACTTCTGTTAATTGTATTATTGACTTCATAATTACTTGATACTTAATATGAACATGTTACATAATTTAAAGATAGCAACATATCAATGGCAAGCATACATAAGTAGATATAGTTCTATTTATTAATTTATATATAGGTTAGCTATATATTTAGTTATTTTAGGTAACTAAATTAATTTACTTTACACAAACAGCCCACTGGGATTCTTTGCACATTATTTTTCAATGTATAATGGGAGAAGCAACCCCTTCCTTGAAGGGTAGTTACAAGAGTTAACTGAAGAACCAAACAACTTTCTGGGACACAGTTAAAGCTCTAACAAGAAGCTTGAGAGGTGGCTCAGTGGTTAAGAGCACTGGCTACTCTTGCAGAGGACCTTGGTTCAGTTCCCAACACTGAATCTGTGGCTCACGAACATATGTAGCTCCAGCTCTAGGGGATCCAAAGGCTTCTTCTGGCTTCTAAGGGGTGCCAGGCACTCATGAGGTACACATACATGTAGGAGAAACACTTATACACATGAAAACAAATAGGCAAACGAAAATAAAATCTTAAAAAAAAAACAGTTTTAGTAAATGTTCCTTTCCTTTCCTTATCACAATCATAGGCCATTCCTGAAATATTTACATATATGGATTTTCTGATTATTTGAATTTTATATAAGAGCATTCCAAACCAGCGTATTCAACAACATGATTAAAAGTCCCATTTTTATTTAAGAAAACATTGTTGGCCACTCTCTGTGTTGCTCTGTCTTCAACACATTTTCTTTTTATTTGCTACCAATGAACTCATAGGTCATTCATTATTTCTCACATTGAGTGTTTGGAGAGACCGGCTTTGAAAAACGTGTGAACATTCTAGATCAAGACACCCAGGGCCTCAGGGTGGCCCGGCACCCTTGGTGCATCTTCTGGGCAGTGTGTAGGGCTGCAGGCCAGATGGAGAAATGTTGACTTAGTTTTCATGCATCCCTAAATGCCTGAGATTAACTGGCTGTTTTTGGAATCCAATTTCGTTTACACAGAGCCATTAAATGGGAAACATTTAAGGAGAAGTGATAAGATGATTTACTTATGTCTTTGCTCTGCAAAATGTGACCCTTTTGGATCTTCTATTAAAAACCATACTGGTTTCAATTAATGAAAGTAGAAACTTCAACCTCCTCCTAAAAAAACACATAACAACCCATATTTTACTCATATTTAACATGTGGTTGTTGCATTACTAAAAATATCAAAACAATTTATGACTTCTAGAAAATCCACAGTGCTGCTTCTATTTGTATTTAACAGCAGTCTGTGTGCTAGTAGGCGTGCTCCCTCCTAGTTATTTTTCTTTGGATATTTTTAGTGTTTCTCTTTATAGCAAGTTTGTCCAGGGAAAAGCAAAATTATGTCTTTAAGTCTTAGAATAGAATTCACACCTTCATTTAAAAATGTGAAGATTGGGCTGGAGAGAGGGCCCAGCAGTTAAGAGCGCCGACTGCTTGCAGAGGACCTGGGTTTGATCCCCAGCACCCACATGGCGGCTGAGAACTGTCTTTAACTCCAGTTCCAGGGGAATCTGACACCCTCTTCTGACCTCTGCAGTATAGCATGATATGGATGCACCAACCTACATGAAGACAGTACATTCATACACATAAAAAATAATAAAATTAAAAAAAAATTTTTTAATGTGAAGATTTGGGCTGGAGAGATGGGTCAGTGGTTAAGAGCACTGGCTGCTCTTGCAGAGGACCCAGGTTTGTTTCCCAGCACCCACATGGAGGCTAATAGCCATCTGTAACTCCAGTTCCTTGTCTTAACTCTTTGGGCATTGCACAACACAGGCGCACTTACATACATGCAGGAAATACACTCATACACATAAAATAAAAATAAAGTATTTTAAAAATTTTGAATATTTAAATGGAATCATTTATAATATTCTTATGTAAATATTTTTAATGACCCATTTCAAACTACTAAATCAACTTCTACTTCTCAGCTTGTCTGTCACCATATAGTGGAATTAATATTTGGAAAATAGAAAGATTGTGTCTTAACCAACTAGGAGTCCTTAGGAGGAGACCATCTCGGCCCTGTGGTGTGTGTGCGGCCGGCAAGCTGTGGGGTTGGGGCAGAGGCCACGGCTCTCCATCACGCCAGAAGCCCACTGGCGTCTGTCCCCAAGGGAGGATGTGGAACCTACTTTTCAGCCTTCGTTGGGCCTCATGGATCTCCCTGAGTCTTCCCTCATGGCTGCTTGGAGGATGCTCTGTCCACTTAGTCACTCTCTGGCTTGTTCCCTGCTTCCACCTGCTGCTCTCCACTAAAGGCCCCAGGACAAACTTGGATGGACTTCAGACTTCCCCCATCATCGTTGTTGGGTCCTGCTAGGACCTCATGGCTGAACACTGTTCCCATGTCTGTAGGCTGCACACATCACTCTGGGACCCAGATTGGAGTCATTAGTCACCAAGCCACCTGATTAGTCACTAGTTTCTGCTCTGTTGACTTTATTTCCAGCATTCCACTCTAATCCGTCCGCTCCGTGTCTCAAACCTAGGCTTAGGCCAGACTGTTCTTTCAGTCTCTTCCCTCATCTTGTAAAAGCTGCTTAACTGGTTTCTTGCTGTCTGGTTTTCCCCTCCCACACTAATTTCTAATCTACATTACAACCAGAGATCCTTCCAGAACAGAAGTCTGATCCTATTTTTTTCTCTAATTAAAATGGTTCAGTGGCTTTCCATCTCATGAAGGAAAAGGCCAAATTTTACAGGAATAAAGAAAGTATACTGAGCGGACCCAGGGCTTTTCTGTGTGGGGAGGACCTGGTCTCCTTGGTGCTGGATCTGGGATTTCTGAGCAAGAACAATATTCTCTCTGGGCCTCAGGGGCTCTCTGCGCTCAGCCAGCAGGAGAAGCTTCTGCAGGAAGAACAGTCTCCCCTACAGACTCCATTGAGTAGAGCTGACTGGTGCATCAATTACACATGTGGAGTTCTGTGCTAAGAAGCTCAGTAATTCATGTAAAATTGTGGTGGAATTTATTGTCTGCTACGAGACTTGCAATAAATTCCTCTGTGAGTTCCATTTCAGGAAATATTTAGTCTTTACCACTGGAGGAATCTGTTTTCTGTTGTCAGAAATTTAAGTCTCTGTAACCTGGGGTCTCTGTGGGCTACAAATGCCAGAAAAGGCTGGAACCAGGTATACCAGCCAAGAATTGTAAATTACTTAGTTCTGATGCCTGAGACCATGAACCTTTCTGGCTTCCTTTAAATAGATTCTTCTCCTTCATCCTTAAAAGACATTTCTCCCTGTTGATTCCTTAACAGCTTAAAAGAACTTAGGAATGTGTGTGTGTGTGTGTGTATGTGTGTGTGTGTGTGTGTGTGTGTGTGTGTGTATATTTGGAACATTGTCAGTGTATACCACATGCCTTTCTATTTTGTGATTATAATCTTCCAGTTTTATCTATTCTCCCCCAAAGTTGCAATTTTCACACACCATGAGAAAGACTAAGACATCCCAACCTTCCTTCCTTGCCTTGGGCTAGTTCCTAGTCTGATCACTTCTAAGTGGATCTTTAAGGCCTTTATCAATTTCTTGCCAAGACGATGTCTGTCTTCCTGTTCAGACGATGGCATCCACTGTCTTTTGTCAGACAAGCTTCTAAGTTACCACGAGAAACATCTTTCTATGTCCTAGGAAGGCGTCAGAGCTCTGAAGAGGTGAGGTCTGTGGGTTAATACCTGTACTGGGATCTTAGAACACATCCCTTGTGGACGAAAGGGGTTGAGTATGCTTAGTATATTAGTATTTGCAGTAAGGTCCTTTCACAGCATCTCCACCTGCTAGCTGAACAAGGGTAGTCCAGGGGAGACCCTGGGAGACCTGGGTATGTGGTCTCAGCAGTAGAGTGGCCAGATCCTCAGGTTTGATTCCTGGAAGGCAAAATGGCAGGGCTGCCAATATAGCTTAGGTGGTGTGGTTTCCTAGCACGTGTGGCTTGACTTCCCCAGCAGCACCTATAATTGAGAGTGTGGGCTCATGCCTGGAATGCCACCGCTGAGCAAGCAGAGGTGGGAGCATCAAAAGTTCCAGTTCAAGATGTCTGCAGCCAGCCCTGGAGGGTCAGCAAATGGATGGAACTAGAAGCTGTTATGGTAAGTGCAGTAACATGTACTCAGAAAAACAAAGGACACATGTCGTCCCTCATTTGTGGATCCTAGCACCAAATCCATATGTGTAAGTATATGTCCTGATATAACTGCAGGAACCAGGTAAATGAAAAGGAACCAGGTAAATGAAAAGGGAAAGGGAAAGAGGAAACCTGAGACAGAAGACAAGCAGGCGACAGGTGATGCTAGGACAGGAATGGATAAATCACAGTATCTAATGGGAGGAGAGAAGAAGAGTTATAGAAGGAAAAGGAGGCTAAAGGAAAAAAAAGGAGCCCAAGAGAAGTGGGGTCATAGGAGACAAGGGAGAAATGGGGGTGCTTTAAATGGAGAAGGCATGGAGGGGGGGCCAGACAGGTAAGGGAGAGAGGAGACAGAAATGATGACTTGCTAGGTTAAAAAAAACCTGAGAGAATCGTATTAGTCTAACAATCTGTTGACAAAATACACACACAATACATCTACATGAGGCAATATGCAAAGATGAAGGCTGCATATCAAGAAACAGTACCAAACAGGAGAAACCTTCCTTTGAGTTGTTGGCCAGGTGTATTAGTCACTTTTCTGTTGCTGTGATAAAACACCATGACCAAGGAACTTATAAAAGGAAGAGTTTATTTGAGCTTATGATTGATGGTTCCAGGGAATTAGAGTCCATTGTGGTGGGAGGCATGGCGGCTGGAGCTGGAGCAGCAAGCCGAGGGTCACATCTCGCAAAGAGCACAGGAAGCAGAGAGAAGGCGACTGGAGACAACAAGGCTTGTTAAACTCACTAAGCCTGCCCCCAATAACGTACTTCCTCTAGCATGGCCACACCTTCTAAGACCTCCAAAAACAGTGCCACCAACTGGAGACAAATGTCTGAGTACTTAAAGCCTATGGGGGACACTCATTCAAACCACCACACCAGGCTAGTCCAAGAGACTCCCAAAATTATACAGGCTATTGCTGCAGCCTTGACTGCCTTCTAGAACCTGAAGGTAAGACCCTGTTGCTGAGACAGGACATACTTTGAAGACTGGATCTTGAGCAATGGAGCTGGGTCTAATCTGGAAGCCACCACCCCTGAAGGCTAGCTATCATAGCTGTGGAGAGCACTATACAATACACTGAGGGATATCATCAATAGATGGTCCAACATCAACCTCAAGGCCAAAGGTCCATGTCAAAGACCAGCACAGAATACGACATGGGTGCAATAGCAGCATGTCTATCTCGGGGGAAATCAATGGCTACTGAAATGGACCTAAAGCCCACTCAGTGGAAGGAAAGTCTTGTGTGGTAATGTTAGCATAGCCAGAGGCACACATCTGGAGAAGTCATAGATCTTAGACAATTCCACAAGGTAGATACATCCCTAGGCTAAGGTAACATTTTATTAACTCCAAAAGAAGTATACTTAAATTTACAGACAAATATCCAAGATACTCAGAAAAGAAGTGTGGTTTTTTTGTGGTGTTTGTTTGTTTTTGCTCCAGAGGAGAACAGTACAGAGTCCTACAACTCAAACACACAGACATGGTGTGTGACTGGCTCATGCCTAGGTGACACATCTACAATGAAGCTCTACACACAAGACCCAAGTATCTTAGAACAAAGATCCAAGAAGGCATTAACTACCTCTTAACTCTAGTTAAGGAAGCTTCTCCATGCAACAGGAGACCAGGATCCCAAAAGGGCCTGGAATGGCCAAGCCGTGAAGACTAGTAAGTGTGGTCCATGGACAGGCTGCCCATATTCAGATTCACCCACCCAAGGCTCAGGGAAAATTGCGGAAGAAGGGGCAGAAAGATTGTAAGAGCTAGGGAGGTGATGCAAGACCAAATGGAAATGAATCCTACAAGCTCCTGGGACCCTGTTCATATGAACCTACAGCATTGCTATCAGCATGCACAAGACCCATGCAAGCTCAGCTGGACAAAAACCCAGCACAGAACTGCAGAAATGGGTAGCAGAGCCCAACCTTGGCTGAGGAAATATTGGCAGCAGATGGTGGTCATGTGAGGAAGACCTGGCCTTCTTTAGAAAAGAGACTCCAGGGGGCTGGAGAGATGGCCTAGCGGTAAAGAGCGCTGACCGCTCTTACAGAGGACCCGGGTTCGATCCCCAGCACCCACATGGCGGCTGAGAACCATCTGAAGCTCCAATTCCAGGAGAACTCCAGTTCCAGGGGAATCCGAGACCCTCTTCTGACCTCCGCGGCGTTGCACGACACGGGTGCACAGACTTGCATGCAGACAGTACATTCATACACGTACAGAAATAAATAAAAAATTAATAAAAAAAAAAAAAGAGACTCCAGATTGGCTAAATAGAGTTCAGTGGAGGAGCTGGCACTGAGGAGTGAGTGAAGAGTAATTTGGCACAACGGACTCTAGCAGGAATGATAGAAGCTGTGAACTGGGCGTGTGGGGGGGGGAGGGTGCTAACGGGGAGTGGGTATCGGGTGTAATGGCAATTAAGACTGAAAAATTATGTATAAAACACATAAAAATTTCAATAATTAAAAGTTCAAGGTCATCCTCAGTTACATAGTGTGTGAAGTCATCCTAGCATACTGAAACACATAGCCATTACCACCATTACCACTCCCACCTCCATAGTCACTCCCTCGATCACCAGCACCTTCATAAGCCATTACTGCCATCACCAGTATAACCATGACCACCATAGCCATAGCCTGATTACCGTCATTCCCATAACCATTCCCTCTATCATCACCATGACCGCCATAGCCATTGCCTGATTACCGTCGTCCCCATAACCATTCCCTCTATCATCATCACCATGACCGCCATAGCCATTACCTTCATCACTATAATCTTCACCATTCTATTCTCTCCACCACTACATGGGCCACCATAGCGTTATCACCATCACCAGAGTAAACATTGCTTCCATGACCATCACCACCACCACCACCACCACCACCACCACCACCACCATTATCTCTTCCACAGCCACAAGTAATCCTCCCTACTTACTGAGCCCTTAGCTATGCCCCAGCCACGTCCATGTTTAACTGTTTTAATTAACACATTTACTTCAAGGTATAAATTCAGAACACTGATAATGAAAAATAAAGTGGTGAAATCTTCCAGAGGAAAAAGAAAGTCACTCATAAATACGAGAATAGTCCTGGCATCACACTGGCATTGTGAATCTTAAAGGTTAGAAGTCAGTAACAACTATTTAAAAGTTCTGAGGGGGCTGGAGAGATGGCCTGGTGGTTAAGAGCACTGGCTGCTGGGTTCAGTTCCCAGCACCCACATAATCTGCAATGACTGTCCATAACTCCAGTTCCAGGGGATCTGATGGTCTCTTCTGGCTTCTGAGGTCATTGCATGCCTGGGTATACTTACATACATGCAGTACACTTACATACGTGCAGTATACGCATACACATAAATAAATAGATAGATAAAGAAGGAAAGAAAGAAAGAATTTAAACATCTGGCATGGGAATGGAGAGATGGCTCAGCAGTTCAGAGCATGGGCTGCTCTTGCAGAGGACCTGGGTTTAGTTCCCAGCACCCACATGGCAGTTAACAACCATCGACCATTGTTAACTCCAGTTTCAGGGGATCTGATGCCCCCTCTGATCTCCGTGGGCATTGTACAACATAGGCGCACCTATATACATGCAGGCATATATTCAAACACATAAAATTAAAAAAATAAATAAGATACCAAAAAATAAAATAAAAGTTCTAAGGGAAAATCCTTTCAAAATTCTTTAATGAAACTGCATATGAAGTTTGAGAACAGAATAAAAGCTTCAATACATTTAGATACTTGTACAGCCCTTTCCAGGAAATCCCCAGTGAGAAATCCTAATGCGAAGCCAGAGAGTCTAGACCCAGGAAATAAGAGACCAAAGAAGACTGCTGGCTCCAAAGAGTAGTCTCCAGGGATCTGGGGTCAGCCAGAATGGAGGCTTGGCTTTGAAATTTGGAAGACTCGAAAATATAATGAAAAACATGGGGAAAGAGACAGAAAGGAACTTTTACTCTAAAACCAATTGTTGTACAATGAAACTCTGAACACATACGAATCCGCACTTGCAGTCAACGAGCCTTTAGGGCACACGATGGAATCTCAGTAATCAAGAGAATGAGACATTAGGCTATTTTCAAATGTTGGCATGCTTCTCCTGGCCCTGTGCCCTCTGCCTTGGACACAAAGGAAAGACATTGAAGAGCCCAGGATTAGTGGCTGCAGAGATGGCTCAGTGGTTAAGAGCACTGGCTGGTCTTGCAGAGGACCTGTGTCCAGTTCCCAGCACCCATATGGCAGCTAACAACTATCCATAACTCCAGTTCCATGGGATCTGACACCCTCTCTGGCCTCTGTAGGCACTGCATGCACAAGTGCCCTTAACATACATGCAGGCAAAACATGCATACACATAAAATTAAAAAATAAGCCAGGCGTGGTGGCACACGCCTTTAATCCCAGCACCCGGGAGGCAGAGGCAGGTGGATCTCTGTGAGTTCAAGGCCAGCCTGGTCTACAGAGTGAGCTCCAGGCCAGCTGGGACTAAAAGGGAGACCCTGTCTCAAAAATACAAAAAATAAATAAATAAGAGAATCCCAGGATTAGAAAGAGGAAGACATGAGAATGGAGTGGAGGAGAATATAAGGTAACGAGGGGCCAAGCAGTGGGCAGCAGTGTGTCATGTATTTTGAGCTAATGGTAAAATACAAGAAAGTCAGCATGAGAACATTTGCAAATAAACTTTAATTTTTAGAAAGGTGATATGAGCCTATATTTAGCAAAAAAATTTAAGTACCTACAATAATTTTATGAAGACCCAGAATATTCTCTTCCTCTGTTCTCTTTATTCTTCTTCCTCCCTTTCAGGGACATCTTTCTATTCTTTTCTTTCTCACACTTGCTTCTATCTTGACAAAAGCCTTTTCTTCTATTGATTTCCAGATTTTTAAGGCTCTTTCCATATTATTAATTCTAGACCATGGTACTGATGTCTCGTTAGAGATGAGACCCGTCACAACCACTGCCTTCCGCTGCTCGGTACTTGTGGGCCACAGTGCCGAGTTCCAGGATCGGCCGGTTCGAACATTCCCTTCACCTCTTTTGACACTGTCTGCTTGGCTAAACCATGTGTTCCTTGCAGATATTTGTGAATGTTTTGCCCGTATGTGTATAGTGTATTACATGTATGCAATGCCCACAGAAGTCAGAAGAGGGTATCAAATCTCCTAGAGATGAAGTTATGGACAGTTGTTAGCTGCTATGTGGGTGCTGGGAACAGAACCCAAGTCTTCTGGAAGAGCAGCCAGTGCTCTTAACCACGGAATCATCTCTCCAGCCCTGTGAGTCTCTTTTATTAAAGCCAGCTAAAGATTTCAGCAGGCTTCAGCAAGAAAGAGGAGCTGAAGTTAAGATCAAAATTGCCCCATGTCTTAGGACAGATGTAATAAGAAATTACATGGATAAGTAGTAAATTGAGCATAAACTATTCCATAACAGGGATGAATCATTTCCAAAGAACTTTTTGTCCCATGTATAAAATTTAATGAATATCTACTTTTTATTACTTTTTTCTGTTTGTTATTTCTTTCTTTTTTTTTTTTTTTTTTTTTTTGGTCTTTTTTCGGACAGGGTCTCCCTGTAGCCCCAGCTGTCCTGGAACTCACTCTGTAGACCAGGCTGGCCTTGAACTCACAAAGATCTGCCTGCCTCTGCCTCCCAAGTGCTAGGATTAAAGGCATGCGCCACCAGGCCTGGCTCTATTTGTTATTTCTAAGTGACCAACCTTGCTGTGTACATTGTGTACATTAGATATACATTCTCACATTAAATACATACATTTGTGTGTGTACACAGGTTTTACACTACACAAACATGCACATAACATCTTCCCTGTTAAATCTGCAGCTGGTGGTAGTGTGTGAGTTGCAGGCTGTGGCTGTCTTGGCAGTGGGGGTTCAGGCCCTTGCAGGGTGGGAGGTAGTAACTCCTGTTCTTGTGTAAACCAGCAGAACAACAGGGATAGGCCAGGGCCAGGAAAGACAGCCAGAAAGGCGGGTGAGTTCCCAGTGTTCTTCTGCAGCCCAGCCAGGCAACCATGGTTAGGGACACAACAGTGTGAATTACACCTCATGGGGAGCGAGGCCTCTGAGCGTTCTCACCACACGGAGATGATGCTGGTGCAATGACTGCATCTGCTCACTTTTAAATTTATTTATTTTTTTATGTGTATGAATCTACTGTCTGCATGCAGGTCTGCACACCAGGGTCATGCAATGCTGCAGAGGTCAGAAGAGCACATCGGATTCCCCTGGAACTGGAGTTAAAGATGGTTCTCAGCCACCATGTGGGTGCTGGGGATACAACCTGGGTCCTCTGTAAGAGAAGTCGGTGCTCTTAACCGCTGAGCCATCTCTGCAGCCCACATCTGCTCATCATGCCATGCGTACACATGCCCAACATCACACCGTGCCCAACATCACACTGTGCCCAACCTCACACTGTGCCCAACCTCACACTGTGCTTAACATCACACTGTGCCCAACCTCACACTGTGCCCAACATCACACTGTCCCCAATATCACACTGTGTCCAACATCACACTGTGTCCATACATCACACTGTGCCCCAACATCACACTGTGCCCATACATCACACTGTTCCCCATACATCACACTGTGCCCAACATCACACTGTCCCCAACATCACACTGTGCCCATACATCACACTGTTCCCAATACATCATACTGTGCCCAACATCACACTGTGCCCAACATCATACTGTGCCCATATATCACACTCTGCCCCAACATCACACTGTGCCCATACATCACACTGTGCCCATACATCACACTGTTCCCCATACATCACACTGTGCCCAACATCACACTGTGCCCATACATCACATTGTTCCCCATACATCACACTGTGCCCAACATCACTCTGTGCCCATACAACACACTGTTTCCAACATCACACTGTGCCCATACATCATACTGTTCCCCATACATCACACTGTGCCCAACATCACACTGTGCCCAACATCACACTGTGCCCAACATCACACTGTGCCCCATATATCACACTGTGCCCAACATCACACTGTTCCCCATACATCACACTGTTCCCCATATATCACACTGTGCCCATATATCACACTGTGCCCAATATCACACTGTGCCCAACATCACACTATTCCCCATACATCACACTGTGCCCATACATCACACTGTTCCCATACATCACACTGTGCCCAACATCACACTGTGCCCAACATCACATTGTTCCTCATACATCACACTGTGCTCCATACATCTTACAATGGTGATGTTTCCACAGAAAGCAAAATAAAGAGTAAGATGAAATTCAAAATGGTAAAATGGAGCAAATGTATAAGGTGAAATAAAATGAACAAAGAACCCCAAAATGCATATTTGAAGACTGCGGGCCCTACTGTGGTTTGGATCAGAGTCCTCACAGGTTCTTGTGTCCCTGAAGGCCGAAGGCTTGTTCCAGACTCTGTTATTTTGTGCCTTTAAGAATGGTGTCTGTGGGGCTAGAGAGATGGCCTAGTGGTTGAGAGCACCGACTGCTCTTGCAGAGGACCAGGGTTCAATCCCCAGCACCCACATGGCAGCTGAGAACCGTCTGTAACTCCAATTCCAGGAGAACTCCAGTTCCAGGGGACTATGACGCCCTCTTCTGACCTCTGCGGCATTGCACGACATGGGTGCACAAACCTACATGCAGACAGTACATTCATACACATAAATAAATAAAATAAAATAAAATAAAATAAAAAGAATGGTGTCTGGGGGCTGGAGAGATGGCTCAGTGGTTAAGAGCACCGACTGCTCTTGCAGAGTACCCGGGTTCAATTCCCAGCACCCACATGGCGGCTGAGAACCGTCTTTAACTCCAGTTCCAGGGGAATCCGATGCCCTCTTCTGACCTCCGCAGCATTGCACGACATGGGTGCACAGACCTACGTGCAGACAGTATACTCATACACATAAAAAATAATAAATAATTAATTAAAAAAAGAATGCTGTCCGATAGATGCAAGGGAGGTCATTGGGTATGGCACTGAAGCATTACCTGGCACTAGTCCCTCTTCTGTTTCTCTTTGCTCTCTACTGGCACAAGGATAGTGGTAGCTTGGTTCACTCATGTACTCTCCACGAGGATGGCCCAGAAAGTAGCATGGCTGATCTACCATGGACTGAAATCATGGCACAAAATAAACCTTTCCTCTTTCAAAGTTAATTATCATCTCAGGTGTTTTGTCACAGTAATGGAAAGCTGACCAATGCAGGTCTAAGAGTTTATTTCTATGATGACAGAAGTACAGAGCAGATACAGACAAGGGAGGGGAGGGGAGAGAGAAGGAGAGAGGGGGAACACAGCAGGGAAGGATTTGAAGGGGCTCCTCCCGGGGCTGGAGAGGTGGCCTAGTGATTGAGAGCTGAGCTGCTCTTGCACAGGACCTGAATTTGATCCCCAGCATCTATGTTGGGAAATTCTCAACTGCCTGTCACTCCAGGTCCAGGGGATTCTGCACTCTCTTCTAGCCTACACAGATACCTACATGCATGTATACATGCATACACACACACATACAGACACCTAGATGTAAATTAAAAAGAAAACCTTAGAAAGAAAGGAAGGAAGAAATAGGCTTGTAAGAAAAGAAAAAAGAAGAGAGCCCTGAAGCAGGAGAGGTGGGCAGAGGTGGGATACTGACCCCCTCCCTCCCGCGAGAACTCCTGGCAGCACAGCCCCAGAGTCCTGCTGTTTCATGTCTCAAGTCTTAGCGTCTCTGGCTATCTAGGCTATAAAAGACATCTGACCTCATGATGCCCCTGTGAAATGCACTTGCTGACAGAAAAAAGAAGCCGTGTTGGACCTGAATCTTCTCTCTTTGGCCCAGGGCTGTGAACAGGAAAAGAGAGATGAGGTCACAAGACAAGTCTGTGACTACCAGCTCAGAAAACACACAGACGTAAACATACAGTTTTAGTAGATGGAAATGGGTAAAGAAAGCAGAGAGAACATACATTCAGCCAGGAAACACACCCTAGTGGCTCTGCTTTTCGTAAATAAAATCTCATTTCTTCGCACTCCATAGACACTACGAGGCCCAGCATATCTGACCTCACTAGCATCTTCCTTTAAAATTTGCTCCAGATGAAGCCATGAAGTAGAAATTACCATCTTTTTAAATGGGGATGAAGTTGCTCTCAGCTCTGAACACACTTGCCTTAGGAACCAAGTATTTGTGTGGCTGGCCTGTGAGCAGCAGCAGTCGCCGTGCACGGACTCTGTGGAGGTGCCTTTGTAGCTGGGCCCATGTCCAGGATGGGACCAGGGTCCTGTCCTGCATGGCCATGGCTGGTGCTGGTTCTGTCCCCCGTGGGACTGAGCCGCCATTGCTGTTTGCCTGGTCCGTCCTGGTGTCAGGCCCCTCTCGAGTCCCTGTCGATCACCATGACAGAGCTGCGCGCCCCCTCTGCGGCCTTTTCTTGACCCCAGGATCGTCTGTGTCCTCTACCCAGCAGCTTCTGATGGCCACCATCTGTGGGAGGGAGCCTAGCTCCAGGGACTGTATGCTCCAAAGATCAGGTCCATCTTGGAACAAGTGGGAGCAGATGGTCATACACGGACCAAAGGATTGAAAAGTGGGGTTCATGTCCTGTGTGAGGAGGAGAGATGTCTGGACAGACATGGGTGAGAGTCAGCGAGGTCACATGCTCACCTTGGTCATACGTCATGGAGCGGGGTATGGGAGCCACAGGGCCAGAGGGAAGCTGTGGGTGGCCTGCAGGTGGGAGCCAGGTGGGAGCCAGGTGGGAGCCAGGTGGGAGCCAGGTGGGACACAGGCGTGCCCTCAGAGTCTACCCCACTCTCAGGTCTATGGCTTTCCCTTCAACCTGGCTGCTGGTGATAGATGAGCCAGCCTCTTCACGTGGGACCTGCTCTGTCCACACCCAGGTATGAACTGTCCCTGACGCTTGGGAGACCCTTGTCCCCTTCCCAGTCACCCCACCCTGAAGAGATCTGCTCAGAGTCCCATGGGCAGAGCCCTGTGTTAGCAGTGAGTCTAGGACATGTGTGGGTTGCTCCCTCCGAGGCTCCCAGCTGCCTGTTTTCCATTTCTGTCCTGGCTGCCTCCTCTGATGACACGAGTCTCTATATGCTAGTGGAGGGGAGGAGGTGGTGGAGCTGAGCGAGACTCGGAGATGACACTAGGGTGCAGGAGAAGGGCAGTCAAGCCTGACCACCTTTCTGAGTCTATAGTCCCGTCTTCAACCCAGGGTGGACAGGCTGTTCTCAGTGCTGATGGAAGTCAGCGTCACCCTGGCAGCGGGCCATCCACCCTTGGGGACAGTCCAAGAGCTGGGAGGCCCAAAAGAAACTAGTATAGGGGGGAGGCTTTCTAGAAGTTTCTGGAGATGGGCTGGGGGTATGGCTCAGTGGCGTATTAAGTGTGCCGTATCGAGTGTTCCCAAGGCTGGGTTCAATTTGTGGCACTGAAAAACAAGAAGGCAAAGAAAACAAGTCTTCCTGAGAGTTGGGAGGGCACCCCTTGTACTGCCCACCTCACACTGGTGAAGTAGGGTCAGAGCAGCCAGCCTAATGCACGGTCCCCAGATCCAGGTAAACAAATATAATGTGTCAGAGGAAAAAAAAAATCTAGGATGCCCTCCAAAATATGGAATGGTTTGGAGATAAATTAGCTCCTGAAATCAGAGCTGGGCGTCCACTCTTCATGCCAAAGCACTTGCAGACAAAGCGTGTCGGGCCATCAGAGGCAGGCAGACAGTCTCCAACCCATACACACACTTGGGAACCCTGGGAACCTGCGGAAGGGCTCCTGGACCAGCAGATAAGCCCTGCTCATGTGGGACTTGAAGGTCTGGCAAGCATTAGGGATCCCTGACTCACCCAGCAGGACAAGAAGCAGAGCCTGGAGGAAAGATCTGTATGTGGAGGAAGGGCTCAGACCGGGTCTTGTGTGGCTGCTGGGGGTTCCTGATGGTATAGTATGCTGTCCGCTTAGAAGACCACTGAGAGACAACTCTCTCTCTCTCTCTCTCTCTCTCTCTCTCTCTCTCTCTCTCTCTCTCTCTCTCTCTCTCTCTGTCTCTCTCTCGACAGGGTCTTCCTGTAGCCCCAGCTGGCCTCAGTCTCACAAAGACTCACTTGGCTTTGCCCCCCCCCTGAGTGTCGGGACTAAAGGTGTGTGCCCATGAACAGGTAAAAACACAGCTTTAAGGACCTGGACTATATGACTTTCCAGTCAAAAGATGGCAAGGGATCAAGCCTGGAGAAATGGCTCAGCAGCACAATGACTAGCAATCACCACTACCAGGGGATCTGATGCTCTCTTCTGGCCTCGACAGGCATTGCATGACACTGGTACACTTACACACATGTTGGTAAAACACTCATACACATTAAAAAAATAAAAATAAGTTTTCAAAAATAAACAAAAGCTGCCCAGGGATGAAAAGTTTAGAAATGAGGAGAAAGGAGGCTGGGAGGAGTCACACTGAGAGACTCTTAGCATTGGGGCAGGGCAGGGGGGAGGCTCTCAGAGCTTCACAGCAACCTCTGGGTACCCAGGCCTGATGTATGTGGTGTAGTGGGCGGGCAGTGGTCCTGAGCAGGCCCAGCACTGTTTGAGCTGAAGGTGGAGGAAGATGACAGCAGTTGTTTTTTACACTTTTTTGGTATTTTTGAGACAAGGTCTCCCTTTTAGTACCAGGTGTCCTAGAGCTCGCTCTGTAGACCAGGCTGGCCACCTATCTCTGCCTCCCAAGTGCTGGGATTAAAGGCGTGCGCCACCACGCCCGGCGACAGCATTCGTTAGCCACACCTCACTGCCCTCGACAGAAAATGAGCGTTACGGCAGTCTCCCTCGGAGGCTTTTGTGAAATGAAGATTTCCTGTGGAAGAGGGAACAAGCCCTTGGTGGGTGTTAGCAGCTGTTTCAGAGCCACTGAAGAAAGATGCCTTGATGCTCGGGGCCTTAGGGTGGGCATCTGAATGGGTTAAACATCAATAATCCCAACAGTTGCCTGACCTTTACAACAGCTGCTATCAGCACTGCAGAGACGTCAGAACGAGCAGACTTCACGGGAATAATCCTACAGGCTTAAAACTTATTTCAAAGAATGTGTCATTTTTGGCTAAGCACCAATTTAGAGTCACTTTCACATGCTCTTTTGAGACCAACAAGTCGGCATTGAAATAAAGAATACCTCCTGTTACCTAAAGTACATAGTGAGGTCACATCAGTAAATTACATCTAAAATTGTTGAGACATCAATATTACCTTGTGAATCGTAGCAGCAGTGAATAGTGTAGCGAGGTCACAGTCCTGTGAACCTGGCTGTCTCTGCTTTGCAGGGTCTTAGCACTCAAGGTTAATGCCACGCTCACCTGTTCACCTCAAATGGACCCTCCACGAGGACTAAGGAAAGGAGGAGAGACAGCCAGTAAGAACAGTGTTCTGCAGTGTCTGCAAAGCACGTTGGAGATTGGCAGGAGACGGGAAACTGTGGCTTCTGTCATTCTTATAAATCTCAGAGTCCCCAAACTGAAACTCTCCATCTGGGCCAAATTAAAATCTTCAAAGTAAGTCTTTAAAAATAAACATTAAAAGATCATCTTTAAATAGCATATGCTATTTAGACCACTGAATTCACTTAGGAGTTTAATCACCCCATGCAGATGTTAACAGTAACAGAGCAAGGGGGCGGGGAAAACTCAGCTGGCTATGGTGTTGAGAGGTGGGGCCCGCAGGAATGTGGCTCATTCTAGGTAAGGCCGTTGGCATGAGCACACCTGTTGGCTTTATGAGTAGACAGAGGCTAAGTATGTGGACGTAGAGATACACTCGTGTCTCGTCTCCTGCACAACGATGCCACGTGGCACCTCAGAACTGAGCCAGCACTGGCGCCATGCCCTGAAATCTTCAAATTGGTATGCTCAACAAACCTCTTTCCTTTATACAGTTAGTTTGCTTCAGCTATTTCATTAGAATAAGGAAAATTGAGAGGCGATATAACAGAATTGATCAGAATGGTTCTCCATCCTTCTATTTACTGATTTCTGTGGTTCACTCTTGTATCCCAGCCTTTCAGAAGGCTGAGACAAGAGAAATGACTGAGCCTAAACTTAGAGACCACCCGGAACAACATGGTGGCACCCTGCTCAAAAAAAGCAACTACCCAGGGGCTGGAAAGATGGCCTAGTGGTTAAGAGTGCTGACTGCTCTTGCAGAGGACCCGGGTTCAATCCCCAGCACCCACATGGCGGCTGAGAACCGTCTTTAACTCCAGTTCCAGGGGAATCCAACACCCTCTTCTGACCTCCGCGGCATTGCACAACACGAGTGCACAAACCTGCAAGCAGACAGTACATTCATACACATATGAAAATAAATATAATTAAAAAAAAAAAAAACTACCCAAAGCTTCCACTTTGACACTGTGGCTGGAGATATAAAAGCACATAACCTGGAAACCCTCAAATTATTGTTCTTTACAGATTTTAATTTTTAATTATGTGTGTGTGTGTGTGTGTGTATGTGTATGTGTGTGTGTATGTAGAAGCATGTGCAGATGGATGCAGTGCTTGCAGAGGCCAGAAAAGGGCGTCAGATCCCCTGGAGCTGTAGTTACAGGCAGTTGTGAGCCACCTATGTGGGTGCTGGGAACAGTGCTCAAGTCATCTGGAGGAGTAGTAAGCATTCTTAATCAGTGAGCCATCTCTCCAATCCCATGCTTGAAACTTTTAAGATTTACTTAGCAATTTAAGACAATGTCGCACCAGGTGTGGAGGTGTGCGCCTTTAATCCCAGCACTCTGGAGACAGAGGCAGGTTGATCTCTGTGAGTTTAAGGCCTGCCTGGTCTACATAGAGAGTTCTAGGATAGCTGGGGTTCCAGGGAGACTCTGTCTCAAAAACGACCAAACAAACAAACAAACAAACAAACAAACAAAAAGACAAACTAGTGACTGTGAAGTGACTGTCTTTGTGACAGCTATGTAGGCCATAGGCCATAATATAGCAGTGTCTGCCCCAAGTTATCAATATTTTGTACTAATTGGCTCCTTAGTCCAAAATTCGATTTCTTTCCCAGGAAACTTTTCTAAGAGGGAACAGTTTAGAAGCAATGTGCTGCTTACTGTAGAATTTTATGCTAGGGAAACAAGATAAGCATCTGTAGAAGAGGCTGGCAAGCTACGTCCATGGGCCACATTGGCCCCTGTCTGTTTGAGTAAAGTTTTACTGGAACACAGTTGTGTTATTCATGTCTGCTTTGGCTCTAGGCTGCTTTTGTGCCACAAAGACAGAAATGAGCAGCTGAGACTCAGAGCACATGGCTTGCGAAGCTGGAAAATTCTTACCATCTGCTCACTGTGGAGTGCTGATGTTTAAAATGCGGATTATGATATCACTGCCTATTCATCAATAAAGTCCCTTTATATCTTTTGTAAATCTTAAGTTTAATGGTCTATATTTTATGCTTTTCTTACTATTGTGAATGGAATCCTTTTCAAAAGCATGTTCTTTTGTTGCTAGTACTTGATATGGGGAAAGCCTTTAACGTCCAAATATATATACTGTAACCAATAAGACTCTGAAGTCTCTCATTTGGTCAATTAATCTTTACTCAATCTTGTTAAACTTTTTTAGGCAGACATATTGTCTATAAGTATCAAAATAATTTGTTAAATTTTATTTATTTTTTATGTGTATGAATGTACTGTCTGCATGTAGGTTGTGCACCCATGTCATGCAATGCCGAGGAAGTCAGAAGAGGGTGTTGGATTCCCCTGGAACTGGAGTTAAGACGGTTCTCAGCAGCCATGTGGGTGCTGGGTATCAAACCCGGGTCCTCTGTAAGAGTGGTCGGTGCTCTTAACCACCAGGCCATCTCTCCAGCCCTCAAAATAATTTTTAACCCACATTTCCAACATCTGTCTTTTTCTAAAAAATACTTTTTATTATTTCATGCATATGAGTGTTTTGCCTGCATGTATGTAAGTGCACACGTATCATGTAATGCCCATGGAAGCCAGAAGAGGATGCCTGGTACTGGAACTGGAGTTGTAAATGCTGTTAGCCACCATGGGAGTGCTGAGAGCTGAACCCGGGCCTCTGCAAGAGCAGCCAGTGCTCTTAATGCTGCGCTATCTTGCCAGCCCCCCCCCCCCCCCCCGTCCTTTTCTATCACACTGAATCAGCTGGTGCTTCCGGGATAGCACCAGACGCCAGCAGAAGCCATTATTCTGTGAATGCAATTCTGTTAATTCTGAAATAGCTTTGACCTTATTAGTCAGTGAGGAGCTTCTGCACCTTCTAGAAACTCAACTCACAGTTCTATATTCCCTTACATAATTTCCCTCCAGTCTGCCTCACTCCTGACAGCCATGACAGAGCTGCTTCAGGGGCTGCCCTGTCTCCACCACCTCAACATGTGGTATTGGTTGGAGTGGGTCAACATATTCCTCTCTAAGCAGAAAAGAAACTGGTGACAAATGCAAATTTCAAAAGCAAAATTAACAAACGATTTCTATTTTCAAAACAGGAGGTAATGACAGAAGTGCTAGAATTGAAAAACCCCGGGCTCAGCAGTTGTGTGTGAGCTGTGCATTGGTAGTTTTTTTGTTATGGTAAAACACCCTGGGGCTGGACAGTGGCTCAGTGATTAATAGCACTGGCTGCTCTCTCAGAGAACCCGCATTCAGTTCCCAGTACCAAGGTGGTAGCTAACAACCATCCATAACTCCAGTTCCAGGGGATCTGATGGTCTCTTCTGGCCTCTGAGGTCACTGCATGCACAGGTACACTTACATACATGCAGTACACTTACATACATGCAGTACACTTATATACATGCATACAGTGTACACACATGCACTGCATGTTTATACACCATACATGCATATCCACCACACATACACTACACACACATGCACATATATACATGTACCACATACACACACATGCATGCGCACACTACATACAGTGCACATATATGAACATACCACAAACGTGTGCACATGCATGTGCACAAATTTAAAAACAGATAAAACAAATAAATGCCTGTGAGGATGAAGAGAAAGAGCCCTTTCTGCTGCCGACGGGAACCGCCAAGGGTGTGATCACAGACAGCACTCTGGCAGTACCTTGAAAAATTAACACATAATTAAATCACCTAGTGATTCCAACCCAAGCATACGTCTAAATAAATTAAAAACATTTCTGCACAAAAGTTTTCATATCAATATTTTGGATACGATTTTGTTTTCTTTGAGACAGGATTTACTATATACTCCTGGCTGGCCTTGAACTCACTATGCAGACCAGGCTGGCCTCAAACTCAGATCTGCCTGTCTCTGCCTCCTGAGTACTGGAATCAAAGCTATGCACTGTTCTACCATGCTTCTTTCTTCCTTCCTTCCTTCCTTCCTTCCTTCCTTCCTTCCTTCCTTCCTTTCTTCCTTCCTTTCTTTCTTTTTTTGAGACAGGGTCTTCCTGTAGCCCCACCTGGGACTCTACATCAGGTTGACCTTGATCTCACACAGATCTGCCTACCTGTGCCTCCTAAGTGCTGGGACGAAAGCAGTACACCACTACAGCCAGCTCATTTTTCATAAAAGGCAAACCTGAGGTAATTCCAATGTCCACCGGCTGGTGGTTAAACATCTAGGTAGAGTAGGATATTATTCATCCATAAGGAAAGGTGAAGTATTGATACCACCTCAGGGGTGAGCATTGAAGCATGCTCAGACACAAAGCCCACATTTAACAGGGTTCTGTTTATAGTAAATGTCCAGAACAGGCAAACCAATATGACCAGCAGTAGATTAGTCTAATGTGATGGAAAGCGAGGACAGGGTGGGCACAGCTGTGGAAGGGAAAGGGGCTTCTTTCAGGTGATGAGAGCATTCTGAACTAGGTCATGGTTATGGCCTTGTGAATCAACTGAAACCTAACAAATTGTATGCTCGATAATGGCACGATTTATCATATATGAACAACCTCAACTGAGGATGCAACCAGTCTTTGGACTCCTTGGAGCAACCCACCAGCCTTTGCCCTGTGACCGTTGGGCACTGTTGCTAGCTGCCGGCAGGGTCAGGAACTGGGTGCCTGGCCTAGGGGCAGAGGCCCGCTCAGACCCGCACGTGGAACTGCTTGCTCTCTCAGGATTCCCTGCTTCCCATCCAATGACCTCCCAGCCAGAGGGAGAGGCGGTCATCCTCTCAGCTGAGGTCTGCCGGGAACTCGGCTCCTGCTTGTTACACAGAACACTTGTTTGAGCGTTTCCAGCCACAGTTTTCCTCTGAGGTGGAGTCTTACATTCCGTCTTTATGTAGCCCTGTGTGACCGACTACCTAGAATCCAGTTACGGAAACCCAAGAACGTTCTAATCTAAGAAAGGTTTTGCTTAAAGACCCTGCCAGGTTGGCACTGCGACTGTGGGGGAGAGAAGTGTGGAGAATGTGGAAATTCTGGGCATTTCAAAGTGCTTCATGACAGTGAATCCCAGCAGTGCAGTAGCAGTAGCTATAACCACAAGCCATGTCTTAGCTAGCATTCTGTTACTTAAGAAATTCTTGAAGCTAGGGTCCCAGTATTTTCTTTAGGGGATCCAGCCAATGTCCTGACTTCCTCTCAGTAGGACTCACCTCCTGAAGGTCTTACCCCCTCTCAAAAGTGCCACAGACCTGAATTGAGCCTTTGCCTACAAATGGCAAGACACTGGAGCCTGAAGTTCTGATGGGGCCATGAAATGGTGTATCCAGAAATAGTGTGGAGGCTCTACAAACTGGTTCAAAACCCGCAGTTACCATGCTCCGGACATTCCACTTCTCAGTGTATATGTGAAAAATCCAAAGCAGAGATGCAAACATGGCCTTGCATATCGATGTGGCTAGCAGCACAGTGAGGCCATCACAGGGTGAACCAGTAGGCCAAAGGACCTCTATAGTGCAGCGTGTATCATATAACCTGTAGTATAACAGTGTATCATACAGTGTAACATTCTGACAAGTGCTATGGTGTAGATGAACTTGACCATCTGAATTAATTAAGCCAGTCCCTAAAAGATAAACACTAAGTGGTTCCTTTTATGTCAGGTCCCTAGAGCAGTCACTTTCAAGGAGGCAGAGAGGACAATGGAGCTGTCGCCAGGGACTGGGGAAGGGGTGCATGGGGAGGTAGTGTTTGATGGGGACAGAGTTCCAGCCTTAGAAGATGGAAAATTCTGGAGATAGTGACACTCAGTCATAATAACATGAACAAATTAAATGCTACTGACTTATTCTGTGTGATCAAAACTGGTTCATTGGCCCGTCGGGCATGGTGGTGCACGCCTGTAATCCCAACATTTGGGAGGCAGAAACAGATGGATCTCTGAGTTCAAGGCCAGCCTGGTCTACATAGTGATTTTCAGGACAGCTGAGGCTACAGGGAGGCCCTGACTCAAAAAGACAAACAAACAAACAAACAAAAAAAAAGGTTAAATGTCAACTCTTTTTTTTAAATTTTTTTTTATTTATTTTCTATGTGTATGAATGTACTGTCTGCATGCAGGTCTGTGCACCCGTGTCATGCAATGCTGCGGAGGTCAGAAGCGGGTCTCGGATTCCCCTGGAACTGGAGTTCTCCTGGAATTGGAGTTACAGACGGTTCTCAGCCGCCATGTGGGTACTGGGGATCGAACCGGGTCCTCTGCAAGAGCAGTCAGTGCTCTTAACCACTAGGCTCTCTCTCCAGCCCTAAATGTTAACTCTTATGTGATATGTAGCTGAACAAGTGCATTATCATATAGATGGGCGAGTTCTTCTTCCCATTTTGCTAGCTGTGGAGACAATGGAGTGTCTCCACCAGACAATGGGGCTGATCTGGGGTAAGGCACTTGGAGACAAAGCGTGTGAATCTCTTCTGTGGAAGCCATGGGGGAAAGGTCTCTGCATTCTGCTCACCGTGAAGGCAAAGGTGGCTTCGATAGGGATGGTGGACCCAAAGAAATATGTTACAGGGCCAGATCCTTGCCCAGGGAACAGCTGTCTGCTCAGCCACCAGCCTCTAGAGGAACTCGTCCTGGTGAGAAATAAGCAGGGAACAGTGGGAAGACGGTAGAGCCAGGAGACGTTCGAGAAAGCGGCGGAGCTCAGCCTTCGCTGGCCAACACGCATGCTGGAGAGGACCTGAGCTAACGTCCAAGCCTGTCCCTCAGCTTCAGCCTGTTCTGCCAGAGAGATTGTGAGGTTACAAGGGCATGTATGTGTCGGCTCAGCCTGGGACAGCTAGAGCCAGTGGTCGCCACTGTGTCTCTAGACTCTGAGCTGCCTGCATCCCAGCGAAGGTGGAAGTCCATCTTTACCACCTGTGTGAAGGAAAGCAGAGAATGGACACTTCCCTTAGCGGTAAGGGCCAGGATGTAGGCAGCCAGGCCCAGGGTCTAAGAGCCACAGAAAAAGCATCCTACAAGCCCTGGAAGACGTGAAGAATGAGAACGATCAGCCATTTCCTTCATCCTCCTGCACTGCTGTGAGGAATGAAAGAAATGGATTTCAAACAACTTGGACTCATATTTAATTATTATGATTTATTGGCACAGTAGTCCAATAGCAGTCCCTGGACATGACATTTCTCATTCCCCAGTGCGCCTGGGAGTCTGCAGAGCCTCCTGCTGCATCTCCACTTCTTTTCATTATCGTCATCGTTATTATTTATAATAGCCTGGCTGTGGGGAGCAGGGTAATCTCCAGAAAGTTCGCGGTAAGTTCAAGGATTGGCTACAGGCCTTGAGAGCAACTATGGCAATCAGAGACTAGCCTGCCAGTTGAGAGAGGGGAGTCAGCCTCTCGAGAGTCTCCAGGGACCACGGCCATCAGTCTGAGAGCTCCACTAATAGAAAGAGGCAAATTCTGCACTCTCTTCATTAAAAATAAGTGANTGGAGTTCTCCTGGAATTGGAGTTACAGACGGTTCTCAGCCGCCATGTGGGTACTGGGGATCGAACCCGGGTCCTCTGCAAGAGCAGTCAGTGCTCTTAACCACTAGGCTATCTCTCCAGCCCTAAATGTTAACTCTTATGTGATATGTAGCTGATCACTTATTTTTAATGAAGAGAGTGCAGAATTTGCCTCTTTCTATTAGTGGAGCTCTCAGACTGATGGCCGTGGTCCCTGGAGACTCTCGAGAGGCTGACTCCCCTCTCTCAACTGGCAGGCTAGTCTCTGATTGCCATAGTTGCTCTCAAGGCTTGTAGCCAATCCTTGAACTTACCGCGAACTTTCTGGAGATTACCCTGCTCCCCACAGCCAGGCTATTATAAATAATAACGATGACGATAATGAAAAGAGGTGGAGATGCAGCAGGAGGCTCTGCAGACTCCCAGGCGCACTGGGGAATGAGAAATGTCATGTCCAGGGACTGTTTATGGACTCTGTGCCAATAAATCATAATAATTAAATATGAGTCCAAGTTGTTTGAAATCCATTTCTTTCATTCCTCACAGCAGTGCAGGAGGATGAAGGAAATGGCTGATCGTTCTCATTCTTCACGTCTTCCAGGGCTTGTAGGATGCTTTTTCTGTGGCTCTTAGACCCTGGGCCTGGCTGCCTACATCCTGGCCCTTATCGCTAAGGGAAGTGTCCATTCTCTGCTTTCCTTCACACAGGTGGTAAAGATGGACTTCCACCTTCGCTGGGATGCAGGCAGCTCAGAGTCTAGAGACACAGTGGCGACCACTGGCTCTAGCTGTCCCAGGCTGAACCGACACATTCATGCCCTTGTAACCTCACAATCTCTCTGGCAGAACAGGCTGAAGCTGAGGGACAGGCTTGGACGTTAGCTCAGGTCCTCTCCAGCATGCGTGTTGGCCAGCGAAGGCTGAGCTCTGCCGCTTTCTCGAACGTCTCCTGGCTCTACCGTCTTCCCACTGTTCCCTGCTTATTTCTCACCAGGACGAGTTCCTCTAGAGGCTGGTGGCTGAGCAGACAGCTGTTCCCTGGGCAAGGATCTGGCCCTGTAACATATTTCTTTGGGTCCACCATCCCTATCGAAGCCGCCTTTGCCTTCACGGTGAGCAGAATGCAGAGACCTTTCCCCCATGGCTTCCACAGAAGAGATTCACATGCTTTGTCTCCAAGTGCCTTACCCCAGATCAGCCCCATTGTCTGGTGGAGACACTCCATTGTCTGGTGGAGACACTCCATTGTCTCCACAGCTAGCAAAATGGGAAGAAGAACTCGCCCATCTATATGATAATGCACTTGTCCTTCCTAGAATTTCTGTTCCTGGGACAGCCATTTCCCATCTTGAGGCTCTGTTGAGTCCGTCCACCTTTCTGAATGTTGACTCAGAAAGAAGTAACTTTTCCTTTTACTTCTCTTCTATTATTTATTTATTATTTATTTATTTAGGTGTGGCCAGAGCCCAAGTACACTTTGGGCTTCTTTCCTACTGTGGGTCCTGGGTGAATGATGACCAAGTATGTGCAGTTCTATCTTTGTGGTCCAGGGTTGGCTTAGTGGACGTGAAACTGTGCGTGTTGCCAGACTCTCTCATTCAGGCTGCCTTCCCGGCTCTGTCTTCCTAGGTTTTTTGATGACTCCTATGGGGAGGGAATGGGGGGATACAGGGAGAGCCAGACACCGATGCTGTCTGCTCTGGGCCTGAGAAGACAGGAAGAGATCCTAGGCAGATAGGAAAGACTAAGCATGACCAAGAGGGATCAGGAATGAACCGTGTCCACTGACAGGCGTCCGCAGCCAGGCTGCACTCAGCCCCTAACTGTGTACGGCTGGCAAAGCCTGGAGTAGAAACCCGCAAAGCTCTTCTGTTTAAAAAGCTTGCAAGTCTGTGACAACAGGCAGCCTTTGAAGAATCCTATTCAAAGCATTTGGAGATGAAGTCATCAGAATTCTTTCAATACTGCTTAGATTTCAAGTAACCTGAGTCTTTCATACAAGCAGGTTTTGCCCATGGATGAAAACCACTCAAAGCTATGAAAATTCCCTCTCCCTTTCCCTTTGATCTTGTGACAGAATTAAGTTTAGCTATAGAGGCCATGGGATTTGGGCTCCGGGCCTACCCAGGTTTTGTTTTGGAATTCGCAGTAGTGAGTGTGAATGACAGTGTCTGGCTTCAGTGCCAAACTGTGCGAAGAGCCCTGAACGACAGGCCAGTGGAAAGCAAGAGGCGTCCATCAGGGTGCTGGGCACAAATGGACAGCCTCCATCCTGTACACAATTGGTTCTGATGGTCAGGACCTTGGGGCCCTGAGGCTCGGGATGGAGGGTGGGAAGGCTAGCAGCCTGCTCCTGCAGTCACGTGGAAGCACCTCATATGGCCACGCTGGTGGGCCTGGGGATTACCTGGCGAGGGACAGGCCGTGCCCAGCGGGGCGGGGCTGGCATTCTTCTGCCCATCCTTGTGGCTGTCCACAAGCCACCTTTGGAGAACTAACAAGCACTGCAACTAGGAACTTTCTTGAATAGGGTCACCCTTCAAGAAGCCCCCAAACATGGATAAACCCTCGAGGCCTGACTCATCAATTTCAAAGTGGGGGATATTCATGCATCTGATCAGATGGACACTCAGTGACTCATCCTCAGGGTCTCCTGGTGTCAGGTGTGCCCCTGGGCCTGCTGTTCAGAGAGAGGAAGCTCTCTAACTGCTAGCTGCCCATCTCTAACGAGGGCTCTGATCTGAACCCCCACCCCCCATCCCCGTGATGTATCTGTATCTGCTGATGAATCTGCTTCAGTCAGCAGAACAGAACAGGGCAGGCAGAATAGTTCAGTAGGAATACTGCCAGGGCCTGCTCTGTCCAGTTCTCATCAAGTGTTCCATGAGGAAAATGTAGAAGTCTATGTGTAGGCTAAACTTGGATCGCTTTATTTCAAAGGCATTAATTGACCACCATCATTCATGAAGGATGTTTAACCTTACTGAAGTGAACGTGGGCATTGGGCCAACAGTCAGCATTGTGAAATGGGGTAATTAAAAAATAAAGTATACCAAATGGCGCTGTTTAGTAGCCAAGGTGGCATATTTAGATAATAACAATAACAATAATAATAATAGAAATCCAGTGCCGTCTGTCACATTACTTACTGCGTCTACCTCTCAGCCACTCATCTGTACAGAGAGGCTGTGGTCTGCCCCACTTTGGTAGTGAGAGCAGATGACCAGATGCAGATGTGGAGAAGATAACATGCCCCACCCTTTAGAGCAAGCAATGATGAATTTGAGGTGGTAGGGAGGCCAAAGTCCCTCCTGAGGGACATGGGGAAGGGGAGACAGAGGGAGGCTGCATCTGTCTAAGCCAACTGGCTCATACCAGAACTGTTACTCAGTGCTGGTTTTTTAAAAATATTTCGTTTATTATTTTTATTTAAATTATTTTGTTATTTTTATTTTATGTGTATGAGTATATTGCCTGCATGTGTGTAAGTGCTCCTGGGTTGTGCAATGCCCTCGGAGGTCAGAAGAGGGCATTGGATTCCCCTGGAGCTGGAGTTATGGATGGCTGTTTGCCCCCATGTGGGTGCTGGGAATGGAACCCGGGTTCTCTGCAAGAGCAGCCAGTGCCCTTAACCACTGAGCTGTCTCTCCAGCCTGAGCACTGTTTTTTTTGTTTTGTTTTTTTTTTTAAAGTAGAGAGGACTGCAACTCCACCATAAAGCAAACATTTTCCAACAGGGCTTTCTTCCTTGGGCAATTTAACATCCAGCCAGGCACATCTGTAACCTTGAGCTAGTTGCAGGCACTCTGACCAGATGGTGTAGCATAAGCCGATTATTCTGCACAGTGCTGTTCTGGTTGGAGAAGATATAATGATTTCCATTAATGTGTCAGTCTGTAGGGATCAGGGTTTGAGTCAGGATTGAAAGCCTGACTGGTGTTGAACCCTCTGTAACCTGGTAAATACTTAAATGTCCTATTAGGAGGAAATTGAGCTCTGCTGAACTAGTTATAGATTAGCAATAGGAAATCTTATTATGAAAGTGTAAGGAGATTTCACATGTGCTCAGTAGTCAGAACAACAACCTGGAAGCAGCAGTTTGTTATCCGACATGAAGCACAGAGCCAGACTTTTATTGGAATTGGGATGGACTTATTTTTCTGGTCTCACTGCAGTGAGCAGCACTTGTTTCTGGAGGTGGGCGTCTGTAAGTTTCCATAATGGCCCTGATAGTTCAAGTGTGCAGGGTTGACGGTGGGTGGAATCCATGGTGCGCCCATGCCAAAAATCCTTTCTCCATCTTCTTCCATCTGTTTCTCTGTGGCTGCTTGCTTACCTCTCTAGACACATCACTTGTTATAAATGTGTGTGTGAGCGTGTGCAATCATGGTTGTAGGACTCCATTTCATCTAAGGACTTGTGAAGACTGCTAGTCATTTCTTGAGCACTCCCCCGTCCCCCCATCGTATGCCATTGCCAGTGTGTGGTAGTTTGAATGAGAATGTCCCCCTAGACTCCAAAGATTTGGAATGTTGTCCCCAGTTGGTGACACTGTTTTGGGAGGCTTTAGGGGGTGTGGCCATGCTGGAGGAAGTACGTCACTAGGGGGTGGGCTTAGAGAGTTCTCAAGTCATGCTCTGCTTCCTGTGCCTGCTGGGGGATCTGAGTGTTCCTCTTTTTGTTCTGGCCTCCTCCCCACGCCATGTCTCCACACCTGATCGACTCTGATTCCTCTGGAACCATGGGCTCAAATAGATGGTTCCTTCAATAAGCCCCCTTGGTCACAGTGTTTTATCACAGCAACAGAGAAGTAACTAATACACAGTACATGTGATGTACATGTGTGCTATACTGGATGTGGCACAGGCTCCACAGCTCCCCTTCCGTGTAGAAGCAATTCCTGTCTCAAGCCACAGATCCGGGAGGTCTGGATGGAGGTTCTTCCTTTCTTCCTTCTCTAAATTTTGGGTGACATGAGTGTTGATCTTTTGTTGCAGCTTTAGAGACTTCTGAGACATTTGTTCAGACAGGCCGCTCTTCTTCCAGTTCATTGACTCTTCCACTCTCCTATTGAACACACTCAAGCAATTTCAAACTCCAGCAAACACAGCTTTCAGGTCTCAGCTTAAGATCTGGTCTGCCTTTGTATCTTCCATTTTCATGAAACTTTTCCTTTTTCATATATTCTTTAAATTTTTTAAAAATTTATGTGTATGAGTATACTGCCTTCATGTGTGTAAGTGTACCTATGCCGTGCAGTGCCCACGGAGGTCAGAAGAGGACGTCAGATCCCCTGGAACTGGAGTTATGGATGATGTTAGCTGCCATGTGGGTGCTGGAAATAGAAGAACCAGGTTCTCTGCAAGAGCAACTGGTGCTCTTATCCACAGAGCCATCTCTCTGGTCCCTTCCTTCCCACATATATTCTTTTTTTTTTTGGTCTTTTTCGAGACAGGGTCTCCCTGTAGCCCCAGCTGTCCTGGAACTCACTCTGTAGACCAGGCTGGCCTTGAACTCACAAAGATCTGCCTGCCTCTGCCTCCCAAGTGCTAGGATTAAAGGCGTGCGCCACCACACCTGGCCCCCACATATATTCTTAATTGCTTTCAGAAGCATTTATATAACGACTGCTCTTTCCTTCTTTGTGCTCCTTGTTTTAGTATGTTATACGTTTAGACTTTATCATGCATTGATTAGGAAGGATCTTCTTTTAATTCAGACAGTTTATTGCTTGGGAATTCTAGTTCCTTGAGTTTTTGTGCTTTTACACCTTTAATGCGTCTCAGTCTGGAAACTCATTTTTTTTTTCCCTAAGGGATAGACCAAGATAGGCCCCATTACGGACAGTGCAAGTAGAGAAACACAGACAGGATATCCTCTGACTTCCTCGTGGAGAAACTCAGACCCATGGGGCAAGGATGAGCATGCCACCTCGTTGACCTGATTAGCCAGAGTCTTGCCTTTGCCCCAGTGCAGTAGAGAGGTCTTAAAAGCCAGAGAAGAAGCTTTTCTATTTGCCTGTCTTCTCTCTTTTTCTACTGTTTCCCTGTCTGTCTTAGTATTCTAAGGCTTTTCTCTTATTTAACTTTTATTTTAGGGATTTCATTGGGAGACATAGGGAAGGCCTGTTGATGACACAGTTTCTTCCTTTTCCATCACCTGAGAAGGCCTGTGTCACCTTTGCTCTGGAGGAATGTCGCTGCGAATATAGAAGTCCTTTCTTTATTGGAGAAATAACGGTGTCACTTTTTGTGCCCCAATGCTAGGGCTAGGAAAACCTGTCATTTAGATTCTTTCCCCTTTAGGCTGTGTTTAATGTTCACAGGTTAGATTGGAGTGTGTCCAGAGCATTCTTTGTATTGCTTTTATTTACAACCCATGCAGCTTCTCAAATCTGTAGATTTATAGAGCTTGGGAAGCTAAATTTGGGGAACTTTCAGATACTGTTTCTTTTTTTGGATTTATTTATTTTTATTTTATGTGTATGAGTGTTTTGCCCGTGTGTATGCAGTGTCCCGGTGTCACACAACGCCCACAGAGGCCAGAAGATAGGGTTGGCTCCCCCAAGACTGGAGTTATGGACAGTTCTTAGCTGTCATGTCAGTGCTGGGAACAGAGCCTGGATCCTTTGCAAGAGCAGCCAGTGTTCTTAACCACTGAGCCACCTCTGCGGCCCTACATATTATTATTCTCTTTTAGCTCTGCTTTCTTTCTTCCTTGCATTTCAGATGACACACATATTGGATCCTTTGTTATAGCTTTAGAGGATTTGAGGTTATTTTCTCTCTGTTGTTCAGCTTTAAGTCAACTAATTCTTTAAATTCACCTCATCCCTCCCCTCTGGAACTCCCCTTTGCAGTTTGGGATTTCACTTGTCATATGTTTCAGTTGTCAACTTTCTATTTGGCTCATTGGGACTTTTGTGACTTTTTGGTTTTTATTTTTTTCTCATTTCTTCCAAGTATGCTAGTAATTATTCACTGAAATATTTCTATGATAACTGGTTGAAGGCTTCTGTTTTCTGTCTTGCTAATCTGCCTTGCTCCCAGTACGTTGGCTGCAGAGAGTAGCTCCTTTGGGGGAAGTTTTGGCTTGTGCCCAGGGCATCTCCACGCTGTTGGCTTCTTCATCTCCATGTCTCTCTTCCAGCACCTTAACTCCAGGGGATCCAACATCCTCTTTTGACTTCTGCAGGCACCAGGCGGCATGTGATGCACTTACATACATGCAGACATAATGGTCACACATGTAAAATAATAATAAATAAAATCATAAAAAAAATTAAAACACACAATAATAGGACTCTGGAGTAGAAAGGAGATAGACTGGCCACCCAGAAATTTTCTGGGTCCCCCTGCTGTTCAGGGTGAGTTCCTTGGAATTCCTTCTTGCCTAGTGTTTACCATCTCTAGAGCCATGTTATTGTGTTTTATATAAAGTTGTCAAGCTTGTCGATTATGCTTAGCAGAAAGAACAGGGAAAGCGACTCCACTCTTTTTTTCCATAATAATAGTATGGTGTGTGTGTGTGTGTGTGCACGTGCGCATGTCTGTGTGTGTATGTATGTGTGTGTATGTATGTATATATGTGTATGTGTGTGTATGTGTGTGTGTATCTAGTAGGTGGAACTATGAACAAACCATCCCAGTAGGCATGTGGAACACAGAAAGAGTGTTACACAGAAAGCAGAGATAATAGAATCAGGCTAAACATTTCTCAAGAAGCTGTGCACTTGCTAATCGAATCAAATCACATTCAACAACTGAACTGCAGCATTAAAGAAAAAAAGAACTCAAATGTAAAAGACATTGATTTTAAAAAGCATTAGTTAATTCCAAGCTAAATTTTAATGGAAAAGATTTTTTTTACATGAGTAAGGATCAGAGAAATCACACTTGAGATGCTCAATCAGCCTGACGCAAGGACTCATGGAAAGTTCATCACACAGGTTGTAGAATTCCCTGCACCCAAGTAGGAAGCAGGGAGTGTTTATGTGTAGAAAAGTTCAAACAGCATATGCACATTGAACAGCAGTGAAGAAACACAGTTAAGAGCCTGCAGGACTTTCTGTTAGAAACTGAAAATCAGGTGAAATTGCTGCAGCAAGAACCCACGGCTCAGGGCAGCCTGCTCATGCCCGCTCTTCCTCTGCATCCTCACTCTGTCCACTGAACTTGGAACCTCATCTCTCTTCTCTCTCTCTCTCTCTCTCATAATTACACACACTTAAACCTACAATAAACACATTCAAGGATGTTAAATGCCAAAGGACTGAGGAATCAGTAAAGTGAATCACAGCCTCAAAATAAATATCCAGATACACTAAGAATTACAATCTCAACATCTTCTCTCCAAATGTTAAAGTCAACAGAGAGATCCAATGCCTTTCTTGGGGAATAAATACTTTTAAAAGGCGATTTTTTAAAAAGAACTGTTCATAATTAAAAGATCCAGATGTGCTTGTGTTTAACTTTTTTTAAGTCTTAAGCTGACTGTTCAAATGAAGGTTTCATCATTTTCTGTTAAATGCGGTTGCAGTTTACAAGGGAATCAGACTATAAATAGAAGCAGTTTAATTCTGGAACCTAGGAGTGGATGCAAGCTTTTATAGAAGAAACGTTTGAATTTTGGAATAGTGTACAACAGACAACTGTACACTGTTTTCAAACCAGAATTGTAGCTCCAACCTCCCACTGTAGTTTCAGGCATGCTATCGACAAGATCCCTGACTTTAGAGTTTAAAATATACCTTAAGAAAGGAAATTTAGGGCTGGGGAGTTGGCTCAGTGCTTAAGAGCACTGACTGCTCTTGCAGAGGACCCAGGTTCCATTCCCAGCAGCACCCACATGGTGGCTAAGAACTGTCTTTAAGCCGGGTGTGGTGGTGCACGCCTTTAATCCTAGCACTCAGGAGGCAGAAGCAAAGCAGAGGCAGAGGCAGAGGCAGAGGTAGAGGCAGAGGCAGAGGCAGGAGGATCTCTGTGAGTTCAAGGCCAGCCTGGTCTACATAGTTCCAGGCCAGCTGGGGTACAGGGAGACCCTGTCTCAAAAAGACCAAAAAAAAAAAAAAAAAAAGAAGGAAAGAAAGAAATGAAATTTAGGGGCTGGAGAGATGATAGTTCAGTGGTTAAGAGCACTGACTGCTCTTGCAGAGGATCCGACTTTGATTTCCAGTACCCACATGGTGGCTGACGGCCATATATAATTTCAGTTCCAGGGGATCTGAGGCTGCCTTCTGACCACATGGGCATTGCTTGACAACTGTACATTTACACACATGCATGGAATATACTCATACACATAAAATAAAATAATTTAAAAAAAGAAATAATTTCTTTTTGCCTACACAAGGTGGTGCATGCCTGTAATCCCAAGATTTGGAAGGCAGAGGCATAAGGATTTCCACTTTAGAAGCCAGCCTAGCCTATGTGGAGAATTCAGGGCTAGAATGAGACCCTGTTTCAAACAACAACAGCAACAAAAATCAAACAAAGGAAAACAGTTGACTTTTAGTGAACAGATAGAAAATAAAGAAGTCATATGTATACTGTTCATCAGTGGCTCAAGAATGTGTTCTCAGAACCATTAATTATTTTCTTCTCTGTAAACCTGGCTGGCCTGCAACTTGTTATGTAGACCAGGCTGGCATGAAGGTCACAAAGATCTACCTGCTTCTGCCTCCCAAGTGCAGGGATTAGGGGTTTGCACCACCACACTTATCCAGAGCGCTGATTCTCAGGACCAGGTGTCAACATCGCTAACTCCTCAAGAGCACTTTGTGTGTCCTCTTGACATCTAGTGATGTGAGTCCTTCTTGCCTTTGGAGTTTCTGCAATGGGGACTGCTCCTCTTTCCCCACATCCTTGCCAGCATTTGTCATTATTTGTCTTTTGGATCTATCATTCTGACTGGAAGAAGACAAAGTCTAAAAGTAGGTTTAATTTGCATTTCCCTGATGGCTAAAGATACTGAAAATTAAAAAAAACTCAGTCATTTGTGTTTTATCATTTGGGAACTCTCTGTTTAGTTCTTTGCCCCAATTATTACATTCATCCATGATGATTGCTGCTCTATTCACAACAGCCAGGAAGTGGACAAAACTTAGATGCCCACCAACTAATGAAGAGATAGTGAAAGTGTGGTACATTGACACAATGGAATATTAATCAACTGTTAAGAAAATAAAATTATGAAACTCATAGGTAAATAGACAGAACTGGAAAGTCTATCTGAAGTGAGGTAACTCAAAACCAGATAGACAATTGTCACATGTTCTCTCTTATAAGTGGAATGCTAGCTTTGGTTGTTTAGATAGATGTGATTCAACTGGAAAATCCTCAGAGGTCAGGAAACTACTAAGGGGCCATAGGGGATGGTTCATGAGGGGGGAGATAGGGTGGTTTTAATTTCATGGGGAATGGGATGGCAGGGCAGAAGGAGTAAGAAGAGGGATAAATAACACTAAAGGTCCTTAATACATCATGTGGGGTCCTGAAGAGATAACACAGAGAACCTGGTTCGATTCCCAGCCCCCACATGGTGTGCTAACAACTCATGTATGACTCCAGTTCCCAGGTGAAGTCTTGATACCGTTCTTCTACCTTTCCTGATTCCGTATATGGCATTGTGCCAAATATGGGTTATAAATTACAACAATAGGTAAGGCCTATATATATATATATATAATATATATATAATATATATATTTTAATATGTAGTTACCTAATAACAGGGGTTCAGTGACCCCAATAGACACCCAAGGCCAGCACATGAGAAGCCCAATGCCTAGAATGGACCCCCTCTTTTGGGGTTGTCAACCATGGAGGCTGAGTCCCATAGACTTTCCAGTAACACTGGCTGTTGTGGTTTCATGGGATCACCCACCAGAGCTTGATGGTAAGACCCTATTACTGAAGACATTACATACTGAAGTCAGAGAACAAACAAGGAGACATCAATCTGGTAACGACCTCAAGGCTTCCTCTCTACTGGCTAGCTTTCATAGTACTGTCACTGGCGGAGAAGGAATCATTCCCTTTACCTGGCTGTGAATGCTGTGAGCTTGGAAAACACTGCTGTAATATTGTTGTGAATGTTACAGAAGGAACCAACTATCTTCTGATTGGACTTAAGGCCTGCTTCACAAAATAGAGTCCACACTTGATCTATTACAGGGGCAAGAACTCATGGCCAGACATGTCACAGTCCATAGGGGAAGAACCTACTACTATTATTCTTTTAAATAAACATAGACCTTGGGGCTAGAGAGATAGCCTAGCAGTTAAGAGCACCAACTGCTCTTGCAGAGGACCCGGGTTGGATCCCCAGCACCCACATGGCAGCTAAGAACCATCTGTAACTCCAATTTCAGGAGAACTCCAGTTTCAGGGGAATCTGAGACCCTCCGTGGCATTGCATGACACGGGTGCACAAACCTACATGCAGACAGTACATTCATACACACACAAAAATAAATAAAATTTAAAAAAAATTAAAAAAATAAACATAGATCTGAAACTGACTCTTAATGCCTTGCTGTTATACTCATAGATTAATGTATCTCTTAACTCTCATCAGAGAAGTTTTTCCTGCAGCAGATGGCAATTATTACAGAGATACACCACTGGTTAGAATATAGAGAACAAGAGACTAAGGAATTCTCAGCCCTAAATGGGATGCTTATACCATGCCCTCTCCTCCCAAGGCTCACAGATTAATTGCAGAAGAGGCATTAAGATCGTAAGAGCAGAGGTGGTAGCTAAATACAAAGAAACTGTGTTACCTGACCCCTCAGGGTAGTTGTACAAAAGAATCCAGAGCACTTGGACAGCATGTACAAGACCTGGCTGAACCCAAGCCAGTCAAACACCCAGCCCAGCAAAGAGGTCAACAAAGAACTCCAGCCCTAGATGAGGATCAATTGGCATTTGGTATATGCTGGCAGACTCATTTTTCTTTACTGATGTGTCACCTGGCAGGTTGACCAGACTCCAAGGGACAGTCCCAAACCCAAGAGCATTTTGGAAACACAGATGAAACTCACAGGCCTTAAAAATGGACAAATTGCCGGATGTGGTGGCACATGCCTTTAATCCTAGCAATCCTAGCACTTGGGAGGCAGAGGCCAGTGGATTTTTGTGAGTTCAAGGCCAGCCTGGTCTACATAGCGGGTTCTAGGACAGCTGGATCTACAGGGAGATCCTGTCTCAAAAAGACCAAAAATAAAAGGACAAATAATAATACAGTATGTGGAGTCGGAAGTCCGGGGAGTCGAATGTGGATGAAGAGGATGGAAGCTGTATGAATATGATCAAAACACACTGTATAAAACTCTTCAATCAATAAATATGGAGGGAGAGATAGCTCAGCAGTTAAAAGCACTGGCTGTTCTTCCAGAGACCCGAGTTTGGTTCCCAGAACCCACATGGTGGCTAACAACTCTTCATGACTCCAGTTCCAGGGATCCAATACCCTCTTCTGGCCTCTATGGGCATTGTACAACATGGATACACTTACATACATTTAGGCAAAATACTCATACACATAAAATAAAAATAAAAAAATTTTTAAAGAAATAGCTGGGCATGGTGGTGCATGCCTTTAATCCCAGCACTCAGGAGAGAGAGGCAGGTGGACCTTTGTGAGATGGAGGCCAGCCTGGTCTACATAGTGAGTTCCAGGCAGGCTGGGACTAGGGAGACCCTGTCAGAAAAGGGGGGGGGGTGCTAGAGAGATGGCTCAGAGGTTAAGAATACTGGCTATTCTTGCAGAGGACCCGGGTTCAATTTCTAGCACTCACATGGTGGCTAACAACCATCTGTAGCTCCAGTTATATAAAATTAAAAAAATAATAAAATATTTTTTCAAAAGAAATAAAAATTTTTTAAAAAATTATTGTCTCGGACCCATGGGCTTCACTCACTTGTGGCTCAGTTTCCCTGTGAAGATTTTCACCAAATGAGAACTTGGCCAATTTCTCTGTTTTCCTGTAGGCAGTGATTTCACACATTTCTTTAAAAAAAAAAAAAAAGATTTGTTTTAGTCGTATTTATGTGTAGCCATCGACCCATGCACTTGACTCCAGGTACCATCAGAAGCCAGAGGACGGCATCAGATCCCCTGCAGCTGGAGTTATGGGTGGTTGTGAGCTGCTCAATGTGGGTGCTGGGAATTGAACTCAGGTCCTCGGCAACAATAGTGCATGCTCTTAACCTCTGAGTTATTCCAGCTCTTTGCACATTCTTTTTTTTTGGTCTTTTTGAGACAGGGTCTCCCTGTAGCCCCAGCTGTCCTGGAATTCACTCTGTAGACCAGGCTGGCCTTGAACTCACAAAGATCCACCTGCCTCTGCCTCCCAAGTGCTAGATTAAAGGTGTGCTCCACCACACCCGGCCGCACATTCTTTTCAAAGACAGAAATACTTAGAAACCTTGACCAGTGACTAACAAGACTGTCAGACATCTGCTTTAAAGCTTTTTCTTAGAGTCTTTGAAAAGGGCATTCAGAATGATTTATTCTGTTTTAAAAATAATATATTTCATGGTGCGTGTGTGTGCGTGTGTGTGTGTGTGTGTGTGTGTGTGTGTGTGTGTGTGTGTGTGATGCTACAGCACACATATGGAGATCAGAGGACAACAGGGACTCAATCCTCTCTTTCCACCCTGTGGATTGTCAGGGTTGGCGACAACGCCTTAACCACTGAGCCATCTTGCAGGCCCTGGAACCATGTAATTTGGCATCCTAAAATCAACAACTGATTCCTAAATCTTGGGATAAGTAGGTTTTAAGTGCCACTTTGAAGCCTTGGACTTTAAGATGGGAGAAGGAGGACATAATAATCCCAGTCTGAGTTTCAAATGGCTTTTTGTACCCAGCAATCACCAGCAAGTTCTTATTTCTTCAAAAAGTAGACACTTCCCCCTTATCTTGGAAGAATAAATGCTCTCTACTCTCCCCAGAGAAGTTTTCTTACGCCACATACGGCGATTAGCACAGAACCCACAATTGGACGATGCACAGGGACCAGGAGACCACACTGAACTTACTCTTGAATAGGCTGCCTGCATCAGTGCTCATTGCAGCAGATTGTGAGAGCTAGAGGTGGTGGATGACCACAAGGAAACAGCTTTCCAGGCAGCTACTCAGATGAACTGGCAGCAGTGGTGACAGTGTACTTGGAAGCTCAAACCAGAAAAAAAACAAAAAACAAACAACCTCCCAGCATAGACATGAGGAAGTGGGTAGGAAACCCCAAGTTCATCTAGGGAAATTATGGCAACGGACAGATGCTGGGAGCAGGGCAGAGAGTCTCCTTCAAGCATGGGACTCTTGGTAGGTCGGCCATGCTCCAGTGGATAGACTCACACTGAAGGACATTTGGGGACACAAGTCAGACTCTAGAGACCTTATTTAATGAATAGAGTACATTAAATTTGGCAGAGGGCAACAAGGGGAGGTTAGCTGGGGAGAGGACCCCCATGCCATCAAATTATATATATATTTTTTATTAATTTTATTTATTTTTGTATGTGTATGAATGTACTGTCTGCATGCAAGTCTGTGCACCCGTGTCGTGCAATGCCGCAGAGTTCAGAAGAGGGTCTCAGATTCCCCTGGAACTGGAGTTCTCCTGGAATTGGAGCTTCAGACGGTTCTCAGCCGCCATGTGGGTGCTGGGGATCGAACCCGGGTCCTCTGTAAGAGCGGTCGGCGCTCTTAACCGCTAGGCCATCTCTCCAGCCCCCGAATTATATTATATTATATTAAAATTGCAGCAACTCAATAAAAGAAGAAAAAAATGAATGTGTATTCTTTTTTTTTTTTTCTTTTTGAGACAGGGTCTCCCTGCAGCTTCAGCTGTCCTGGAGCTCACTATGTAGACCAGGTTGACCCCAAACTGACAGAGATCCACCTGATTCTGCCTCCCAAGTACTGGGATTAAAGGCGTGCACCACCACGCCTGGCTAGAATGTGTATTCTTAATGCTTGGGTCAAATGCTCTGTAGGTGTTTGTTAGTTCCATTTGATTTATGATATCATTTAACTAAGAAAAAAGAAGAAAAATAAAAATGCTCATATTTGTTATTTGCCTTCCTATAATTTTGTTCAATTCTGGGCAGTATTTTTCTTTCCCTTAGTTCTCTTTTGGCATCCACGTTTCTTCTTCTACCCTTTCCCTCTCTACATTTAGTAATATTTTTACTTCATTGCATTGCCCTAAAAATAAAAATTTTTTAAATCCTGTTTACATTTATATAATTTTTGTTCTTTTTCACCGTTGATAATTTTCTGCGTTTCCTTTTAGAATTTCTTGTTCTTTTCCTTTGTAACTTTCTTCTCCATTTACCTTCTTTCTCCTATTGTGTATTTAAACTTTCTTCTCTTTTCCTCCTCTTTCCCCATCTTCTGCCATCCTAGTTGTCTCTTATTTCCACGCTTATCCTAAATTTTTCTAGTTTCATAGTAACATTCTATAGTAGTTTTGTCATTTCAGTTCTGTAATCTTTGGTGGGCTGGAATTCATTTTCAATGCGTTGATACCTACTATATGGGTTGATGTTGTTGCTGCTACAGAAACTGTCTCCCTCTTTGTCAAGCAATGCTGGGGATGGAGGCATCCAGAGCAGGAGGCTCAATAAGAAGATCCACTCTCCACGTCCAGAAGAGATAGAAAAACCGACAGATGCTCAGAAAGTAACCCTAAAGAGAAGGAAACATGAAAAAGTAGGGCAGCAGGGTGCCCTGGAAGACCACAACTCCTCCTCAACTACACTCAAAGACAGTGACGTGGGTAAAATGGCAGATGACTATTTCAAAAGTTTCCTAGCGAAAAATGAGCAGTGGGACCACGTCAGCCCTGGACCCAGGGAGGAAAGTCAAAAAGATGGAGGAGAAACATCAGCAATGTGGATCACAAAGTCACCAACATGGAAGAAAAATTCAACAACAGAACAGACTTCGAAAAGATACAACCGAAAATTAATAAAATGGAAAACATGAACAACAATGAAAAATGCAGTTAAGATCATCACCTCTTGGGGCTGGAGAGATGGCCTGGTTCCCAGCACCCACATGGCAGCTAACAACCATTTGTAACTCCAGTTCCAGGGGACCTGACACCCTCTTCTGATATCCATGGACATTTTACAACATGGGTGCATTTACATGATGTAATACACTCATACACAAAAATAATAAAATACTTTTAAAAATCATCACTCATAGACTTAGTCATGTAAGAGAAATATTTTTAAAATGGGGAATACGGATGGAGAGTGGTCACATTTCAATATCAAATCAGCAAAACGTAGGTGTAACCACAATGTCCAGGATATGATCAAGAGGCCAAACCGGACTGGAGAGATGGCCTAGTGGTTAAGAGCACCGACTGCTCTTGCAGAGGACCTGGGTTCGATCCCCAGCACTCACATGGCAGGGCTGAGAACCATCTGTAACTCCAATTCCAGGAGAACCCTAGTTCCGGGGGAATCTGACACCCTCTTCTGACCTCATGCAACATTGCACAACACGGGTGCACAAACCTACATGCAGACAGTACATTCATATAAATAAATAAATAAATAAATAAATAAATAAATAAAATAAGAGGCCAATCCAAGGGTAACTGGGACGTTTAGATAAGCACATAGATAAACACATCTGTTCAATGAAATTACACCACAAATTTAGAGAAAGAAACAGACATTCAAATATAATACATATTTAGAGCCCCTAAGAGACATGGCTGTAGAAGAACTTTTCACGACATGTTAGAGGCAAGGGTATCAGAAGTCCAAAGCAAAAAAATAGTATTAATAGCCAGGCATGGTGGCGCATGCCTTTAATCCCAGCACTTGGGAGGCAGAGGCAGGCAGATCTCTATGAGATCAAGGCCAGCCTGGTCTACAAAGTGAGTTCCAGGCCAGCTGGGGATATAGGGAGACCCTGTCTCAAAAATACCAAAAAAATAAAAAGAAATAGTATTAAAAGCCAACTCACCAGCTCACATCAAAAGAGAAAGTCTCCTGTCAGCTGTCTTCAAAGCCAGGAGGATGTAGTCTAAGCCATAAAAATAAATGCTATCAACCAAGATTATAATATCCAGCAAAGTTATCTTTAAAATTGATGGGCAAATAGAGACATCAGGACAAATGAATGCTAGACCAGTTCATGACCAACAAGTCAAGGCTGTAGACAACACAGAAACACCACAACAGCACAGAAGTACAGTCTCAATCACAAGAACACAAGAAAGAATAAACATTTCTTTTTCTTTTCAAAAATATTTTTTATTTATTTTTATTTTATGTGTATGAGTATTTTGCCTGCATGTATGTATCATGTGTGCACGCAATGCCATGCACAGCCCAGAAGAGGGCACTGGATCCCTTGGAACTGGAATTATGGATGGTTGCTAGCTGCCATGTGGGTGCTGGGAATCAAACCCTGGTCCTCTGGGAGAACATCCAGTGTTCTTAACCACTGAGCCATCCCTCCAGCCCCAAGAATAAATTCCTTAAGAGGGCAAATGAGAATTAGGAAGGAATCCATCATATCCAACACAGTAAGCCAGCAAATCCCTGGTACAAGCAGAGAAGAGGAGGAGCAATCCAACGTGCTGGAATCCAGCTAGCAAAACTACAGGGATCTCGCAGTAGTAACTTGGGATGCCAGTGGCCTCAGCCTACCATTAAGGAGACACAGAATGGCTGGCTGGATTAAGAAACTAGATCCTTTTCTAAGCCTAGGGAACAATCTGCGGAAGAGGAGGCGCGGTAGAATGTAAGGGCTGCGATTGGGGTGAATGGGAAAACTACAACAATATAGACTGGACACTCATTTGATCAACTTGATTGAACATACAAGCCCCCCCTGCTGGATGGTGGGACCCATGAGCTGTGTGGGTTTGGGCACAACTGCTCGCAAATTGGTTTTACATGAAGGATGCTTGTACTCACAAATTAT
>VZQC01007311.1:880242-925598 GCA_009823505.1 Rhizomys pruinosus
AAAAAAAAAAAAAAAAAAAAAAAAGGAAACTAGATCCAATCTCTGTTGTCTCCAAGAAAACACTTTAGTGCTAAGGTACCCACAGACTGTGAGTCAAAGGAGAAAAAAGCTTACCAAGTACACAGAAGCTGAAGTCAGCTTGGCATAGCTATTTTGGTATTTGATAAAGCAAGCTTCAAACAAAATTAGTTAGATAAGATAAAGAAGACCATTACGCTGATAAAGGGAACCAGTCATCAAGAAGACAGAAGTATATACACACATATATGTAGGTTTATGTATATGTATAAAACTGAAAATCTTCTGCATCGCAAAGGTAGTGATCACCGGAACAAAGAGGCAAGCAAGCCTACAGAAGAAGGGAGAAAGTCTGCCTACTGTACAGCTGGCAGGGTCCTGACATCCAGAATATAAAAAGAACTGCAACATTAACACCCCCTGCCCACCACCAAGACGAAATCACCTAGTCAATAAAGGGTGTGAATGAACAGCGTGGAGGGTTCTAAAAAGAAGAAATACAAGCTGCCAATAAATAGTTGAAAAGGTGTCATTCTGCTTAGCCCTTAGCCATCCAGACAGTGGAAATAACAGTTGGCTCGAGAGTTTCTCTCTCTCCTCCAACAGCATGGCTACCTTCAGGAAAACAAATGACAATCAAAGACAAACTCATGTCCAGGGCTGGTGAGAATGTCAGTCTGTGCAGCTGGAAATCAGTGTTAAAGTTCTTAAAAAACAAAACAAAGCTAGAACTACCATATAATCCAGCATGTCACTCCTGGGTGCTACCTGCATGACTGGAAATCTACATACTGCAGAGATGTTTACACAACCGTGTTTAGAACTGAATTATTCATAAAAGCCTGGAAATGGAGCCAGCCATTGTCCATCGACTGATGAACAGATGAAGAAGATGTGGTACAGCATAGAAGTGTACGGAGCCATAAAGAAAAATCAACCATGACATTTGCAATAAAAAGGACTGGAAATCATTATCCTGAGTGAAATAACCCAGACTCAGAAAAGCAAGTTCCATATATTTTTTCTCATATATGTATATGGAACCTAGATTTACAATTATAGATGTGTATATATATAATTATAGATAAGTTTGTAAATCATAAAACTTTCAAGGGGATCATGAGAGGGAGGAGGAATTCTTAAAGGAGGTTGGAAATAGAGACGGTGATGGAACACAGTAACAGAAAGCAGAAAGGGAAGGAAAGAAACATGCTGCAGGTGTTGAGCTGCGTGGAAGGGGGTGAAGGGGGGGTGAGGAGGTGGGAGGGGGTGAAGGGATAGGGAGGGGTGTGGAGGAGTGTGAATAATGAAAACAAAGCAAGGCATGTGCATGACATGCCATGATAAAACCTATTACTTTTATGTTAATCTAACAAATTAATAATAATAATATAAAACAGATCCCAACAAAACAGGAAGATCCTTACTCTGGGTTTCATTGCTACATGGTCTATATGGCTCCAATTCTTATTAAAAAGAAGGTCACCCACCCCACCCTGGGAACCGTCAGTACTACAGGAAAACATGTACCCAAGAGTCCCACATTCAGTGGGTTGGGCCTTCATTTCACATGCTATTTCACCCACTGGAACATATTAATTCAGTTCCTTTGGTGTGAATCCATATGCTTATTTTACAGGTGTTTACTCATCACACAGATTTTCTCCTACTTTTTCCAAGGGCAGCATGTTGAGTCACGTTTTATGAACTCTGTTTCTTTTAGCAACAGGACCTGGTGACTCCTCACCAGCTAGACTGACGACAAGGCCCAGGTCACAGTCTTCTTGACGATGCTTCCTTAAACACAAGCTTTGTAAGAATTCCCCCAAACCAATGCTCTCAGTCTGTGTTACTGTAAAAATATAGGAGGATAAGCACTTTGTAAAAAGGTTTATTTGGCTCACAATTCTGGTGACTGAAAGGTTCAAGCACCATGGCACTGGCACCACAGGGCAGGAGTGTATTGTGGGAGTTGGTATAGGGCCATGGGGATGGGCTTGCTCAATTAGAAACACCCGCTCCTGCAGGAACTAACTGGTCCCTGTTGAGAGAGTGGCACCCCAATAATCTAATGAATACATGGCATATGTGCAAACTGCTATCACATGACTCTTTCACAGATCCATATTCAAATGATCCAATTTGGCTTGGTTTTCTATGCAAAGACAAAGTGGCTTAAGGTGGTTTCATGGGGACAAGGCTCTGCCAGAAAAGTGCTTTTCTTCCAAGTTGCTTGACCCTGAGTGCACCTGCTCTAGGTCAGAGACTTCTGCATACTCAGCTGTATTCTCAGTGGGGTGTTCACTGAGACTCCTGAGCACAGTGGGCATTCAGAACCTAGGCGACTAATGGCAGTCAGGACTTGGGGATCATTGCTCGCTCATGTGCTGTTTGCCTTGTTGGGGATTCTGTCATCCCCTGCAGAGTGCTGCCACCATGGGTCAAATTGTGTCCCCTAAAAGATACGTCGATATTTGAAAGTGAATTCATAGATGGCAGTTTGAGACAAAACACAAATGTGAGTTTGCTATTTCTGAACCACTGCTGATATTTCTGCTTTATCTCAGGTGATCAGAACAACTGGGGGAGCAGGACTTTATAAATGGGCGTTAATTGATCGAGGAGACAATTTAGCAGTGGTCCATGAAGTCATCAAATGAAGCCATACATTTATATCTAGGTTCAAACATGTTAATCAGCCATTCACTGAACCTTTGTCCTTTATCTTGAAGAACTCTATTTCTATTCCACAGACCAGCAGGACCTGATTCACAGAATTGCTGCACTTGGCAATGGGGAAGAGTGTCGTCAATGAGGAATGAAATATAATTCTGAAATGAAGAGAAAGAGATGATGGAGTGAGAGTCCGCAGCACCCACGAATGTTTTCTTGTTTGGAATCAGGGTCTTCGCAGGTACAGTCATGTTCAGATGAGGTCACAAGAGGAGCCTTAATCCAATGTGACTCGTGTCCACAGAAAAACTTGGACACAGACACAGGTGCACAGAGGAGGCTCTGAACGGAGGAAGCAGAGACTTGGGTGCTGCCACATGCCCAGCGCCCAGGAGCACAGTCACCTGGAAGAGGCAGAAGAAGTCTGCAATGCAGACTTGCCCTTGGAAAGCAGACAGCTAACCGTGGGCCTTGAGGACTGGTCTCCAAGGATGTGGCTGCCCTTCCCACAGCACTTGGCCACTCTAGTCTTAGTCTTTCTCTAGAACTCTTCCTGCAAGCTGTTTCTTCAACACCTTTTTACCCCTTCTCTAGCTCTGAGTTTTATTTTTACAAAACTAACTACATAAACACAAGCACATCGGAGAATCAGATTGCTCAGTGGGGTTCAGGGCAGGGAACTGAAAACCTCTACCCCGGTCCTGTCTCCTGTGTGCTGTCCAGTGTTGTGTGCAGTGTGAGTCAGTGCTTGGGGCACGCTCATTGCTAGTCCACGTTTATACTCTTGCAGTTCTCCCTCCTTCAGATCTTTAGAGATCAGGGACTGCATTCACTCTGCTGAGGCCTCATAAGTGCTGGAACCTTCCAGGGGGCTTGCATTTGGAACCGAAAAGAATGTGTAACATGCGCTAATGAGAAACTACTCTGGTAACAGTCACCGTTCAGGGGAAGTATATTTCTCAGTAGAAGAAAATTATTACACAAAGCCACTCTAAGCTTCCAAGCACGCAGAATGCATACAATTGTGTCCTGATGCTCTGTAGCCCCAGATTTGTCTTGGAAAATCCAAAGTATGTTTGTGTAGAGCCCCTCAGTGGCCACCAAGGGGTGGACGCATTTATACCGAGTCCCAGAGCTTCGATGGCCTATGGCTGCCCTGCTGACTGGGAATGGGTTCAAGGCAGAAACGTGGTTGCAGGAACTGAAGCAGAGACCATGGAGGAACAATGCTTACTGGCTGGCTTCCCCTGCCTTGTACACCTACTTTTCAAAAAAAAAACCTGCCCACGGCTAGCGCTGCCCCCAGTGGGCTGCCCCCCCATCCGCTGCCAATCAAGAAAATGCCTCCATGGACATTTCTGTAACCCAGTCTGGCGGAGGAATTTCCTCAGTTGAGGATTCTTCTTCCCGGTTGACTCTAGTTTGTCTCAAACTGACAGAAACTTACATCACAGGGTCCTGTGGAAGACATTTGACTGTGCCGATTCTACCCAGCTGGGCAGCCTTGGGCCGGGCTGGACAGGCAGGAGGTTGCTAAGAAGAGGCCTCTCTAGAAGGTCGAGAGTCATGGATGGAGTGTGGGAACGGATGCTACCTCATGGTATGAGTCTCATACTAAAGACTTCCTGTCTCGGGCTGGGTATGGTGGCCCATGCCTTTAATCCCAGCACTCGGGAGGCAAAGGCAGGCAGATCTCTGTGAGTTCAAGGCCAGCCTGGTCTACATAGTAAGCTCCAGGCCAGCTGGGAATAAAGGGAGACCCTGTCCCCTGTCTCAAAAAAGACAAAAAAAAAAAAAAAAAAAAAGACTTCCTGTCTCTTCTGTAGCCAAGTCAGGACATTTAGGAGGAGACTGGCATGCATTGGCCCAAGCCTCCCTCCTGGGCATCACCTGGGGCTTCGGGGTGCTCCCTGTGGGGCCAGTCCTCCATTTCTATCAAAGACTCAGAACCATGGTGACAGGTGACAAAGCTTTCTGTCTCTAGCCCAGACAGCTTCCCTCGTTCCTGTCATCACCATCTTCAATGTGACCCCATCTGGCCAGGACCCTCCCCAGCTCCCAGTCAGCAGGGCAGCCATAGGCCATCAAAGCTCTGGGACTCGGTATAAATGCGTCCACCCCTTGGTGGCCACCGAGGGGCTCTACACAAACATACTTTGGATTTTCCAAGACAAATCTTGGGCTACAGAGCATCAATACACAGTTGCATGCATTCTATATGCTTGGAAGCTTACAGTAGCTTCCTGAAATATGGTCCAATTAAATTTTCTTCTAATGAGAACTATGCTTCCCCTGAATGGTGACTGTTATCAGAGTAGTTTCTCATTAGCACATGTTATCCTTCTTTTCAGTTCCCAGTGCAAGCCTCCTGAAGCCCCAGGCGATGCCCATGAGGAGGCTTGGGCCAATGCAGGCCAGTCTCCTAAGTGTCCTGACTTGGCTGCAGAAGCGTAGACACATTCGTGCTCTTGACCGCCAACCAGTCTGGCCCACAGCGTCTCACAGTGAAGCCTTGCATCATGGACTAAGCTTCACTAGTTGCTTCCAGGAGTTCACAGCCACCTTCCCTGGGTGCCCACAGACCAGGTGCGTCACGGTGGGGGCCCCTGTGTGAGTTTCCCTGCAGAATGCTCCTGGACAGGCTGGCTATGGGGTCCGGGGTGCTGCCTGTAGGCTGTGTGCTGATCACCTTCACTTACAGTAGAGCTCAGGGGCGTATTGAATCCTAGGGACCGCATGGGTGCAATTGAATCATCTGATACAGAACAAGGATGTGATCCAAGGACATACTTGGAACTGGGGAAGGTAAATTCAGGGGAGAAGATTCAGGGGAGTTTCACTCATAGCGACAGACATAAGAGGCTCATTAGCCAGAGGCCATAACGGTCAGCAATACTAGCTGGTTCAGGGAAGATTCAGCAACTACTCTGGTGAATGATAGATGGCCATGGGGTTACTTGGAAGAGATGAGCTCATCCTTCAACCTCTGTGTTTATTTCCTATTAAAAGCACATTTTAATTTAAAAAACTAGAAGTGCCAAATAAGACAGACAATAAAAAATTAAACATGTCTAAAGATCAAGATATAACAGTCACTGCTTTGTTCATTTTCTTTCAGGCTCCGCTCCAATAACTGTATAATGGAAGCTGTTATATGTAAACAACTTTATATCTTGTTTTATAATTCAACATTCTATCATAAATATCTCACCAAGGAATTTAAAATTCTTTGCAAGCATTTGTCAAATGCTTTGAAATAACCCAAGGATACTTGGATCATGTCCAACATACTGTGATGAGTTACATTACACATAGAATCTTAAAAATTAGAGTTGTTTCTCCTTTTAAAAAAATTTTAGGACTGGAGAGATGGCTGAGCCGTTAAGAGTGCTTACTGCTCTTGCAGAGGACCAGGGTTCAATTCCCAGCACCCACATGACAGCTAAGAACTGTCTTTAAACTGGGCATGGTGGGGCACACCTTTAATCCCAGCACTTGGGAGGCAGAAGCAGGTGGATCTCTATGAGTTCAAGGACAGCCTGGTCTATATAGTGAGTTCCAGGCCAGCCAGGGCTATAGGGAGACCCTGTCTCAAAAAAAGTTAAAAATTTTATTACTATTGTTATTTTGTTTTTATCTTTTTGAGACAGGGTCTCCCTGTAGCCCCGGCTGGCCTAGAACTTACTATGTAGACCACGCTGTCCTTGAACTCACAGAGATCTGCCTGCCTCTGCCTCTGAGTGCTGGGATTAAAGGTATGTGGTACCCCATCTGGCCTATATTGATTTTTAAATTAATTTATTCTTTGACAATTTATACATGTATATGAGTGTTTTTGCCTGCATGTATGTGTGCCACATACATACAATGCCCCTCCGAGGCCAGAAGAAGGTTCAGATTCCCTGGAAGTGGATTTATAGACAGTTAGCTGTCATGTGGTTGCTGGGAATTGAACCCGGGTCCTCTGAAAGAGCAGCAAGCGGTCATAATTGCTGGCCCATCTTGCCAGCCCTTAGAGTTGCCTCTTTTGGTCATTCCTTCATGTATTAAGTGTTTTCTTTGGTAAAATTTGTTCATGCCGATTACTGGCTAAAAGATCTAAACAGCACGTTAAAAGGCACACATATCTTGCATGGTTCTTTATTTTTATTTGTTCAGTTTTTTGTTTTTTTTTGAGACAGGATTTTCCTATGCCCCAGCTGGCCTAGAACTCACTGGCCTTGAACTCACAGAGATCCACCTGCCTCTGCCTCCCAAGTGCTGGGATTAAAGGCATACACCACCACAACTAGCATCATGTGTACAATATGTGAAGTGTCACTTAAGAAACAGGATGGCATCAGTGCTCACACAATGCTTGGCTCACTCACCTGACAATTTCGTCTGTCCTATAGAGTTAGGATGTATGCTGGTGGCCTGAACGGCCATCGTAATGCCAAGAGCCATACTCATGTTAAGCCAGATTCCTGCATGCATTAAGAACCACACCAACTGGACATGGTGGCACACATCTCTAATCTCAGCACTCAGAAGGCAGAGGCAGGTGGATCTCTGTGAAATAGAGGCCAGCCGGGTCTACAGAGAGAGCCCCAGGCCAGCTGGGACTAAAAAGAGACCATGTCTCAAAAAAAAAAAGACATATTATACACACAACACATGAAGAGTATTTGAGACAGGCCAGTTGTTTGTGGCTGACCACAGCTGGTCTTGTCAAGCTTATCACCAACACCTTTCCTCCTGCTGTGGAGAGCAGAGATCCCCTGCCTCATGGCTGTCAAGGCTGTCATGCTTCTGCCTGCGAGTTGCTATTAAACCACACGTCCTGTGATCCTGGCTCCATCACCTATCTTTGGTATTTTGGGTCCATTCACCTTTGACAGCTGGTTCTCGTTCACCAGGATCTTGTTTTTCTAAACAATGTGTACCGAGCTGCTTCCTTTAAAAATTGTTTATTTTGGGGGGCTGGAGAGATGGCTCAGCAGTTAAGAGCACCGACTGCTCTTGCAGAGGACCCGGGTTCGATTCCCAGCATCCACATGGTGGCTAAGAACCATCTTTAACTCCAGTTCCAGGGGAATCCGACATCCTCTTCTGACCTCCGTGGCATTGCACAACACGGGTGCACAGACCTACATGCAGATAGTACACTCATACACATAAAAAATAATTAAAAAATTTTTAATTGTTTATTTTTATTTTATGCATATGAATGTTCTGCCTGTATGTAGGTAGGTGCACCATGTGTGTGTGCAGTGCCCATGGGGGCTGGAGGATGGTGTTAGATCCTAGAACTGGAGCTGGAGTTATGGACAGTCGTTGGCCACCATGTGGGTACTGGGAACCCTGGGTCCCCTGCAAGAGCACCCAGTGCTCTTAACCACTGAACCATCTCTCAGACCCTTGAATTGCTTTTATATATGGTTAGGCAGAATGGACTACCAGGTTACCCAGTTAGAATGGCTACTATCAAGCAAGACAACAAAAGCTGGTGAGCTAATGAGGGTGTGGAATGCTGTGTACACTGTTGATGCAAAGATAAATTACAAGGTTATTATGGAAAGCAGGTTCCTCAAAAATTTAAATTTATATTGTCCAACTATCTCATTGTTGAATATATGTCCAAAGGACATGGTCTTAGTGTACTGAAGAGACACCTGCCCGGCCACGTTCATCACAGCACCATTCACAAAAGATGAGATTGAAGTGACCCAGGTACCCACCAACTGATGAAGAGATGAAGAAAAGGTAGAACATATATGGAACAGACTAATGGAAGAAGGATGAAAACCATCGTGGTGACATGGATGGAGCAGGAGGACATTGTGTTGACTGCAATAAACCAGGCACAGACGACATGCACCATTGACCAATGATTTCATAGAAGGGGAGGGTAGAAAAGTAGGTCAACAGAGCTGGGAGAGTAAGGGCCTGGGAAGGAGAAGTAATCATAAGCGGCCGTCAGGCACAGGTAGAAAGACCAGGGGTGCCATTGCATGGCAGGCTGACCACAGACAACAGCTATGCACAGTTGACTTCGAAAAGCTACAAGGAAGGATTTTGAAAGCTTTATCATAAAGGAATGATAAATATCTGGGGTAAAAATGCCTGACAATCTGGGCATGGTGACACAGAGTGAGTTCCAGGCCAGCTGGGGCTACAGGGAGACCCTGTCTCAAAAAGACAAGAAAAAAAAAAAAAAAGCCTGACCAGACTTAATCATCACACAATGTGCACATGTACTGCAACAGCAAGGGTACCCAAATGTGTGGATTTTATGTTTTTTTTGTTCTTGTTGTTTGTTTTATGGAGACCGGGGTACCCTGTAGCCCCATCTGGCCTGGAACTTGCTATGTTCACCAAGCTGGCTTTGAACTCACAGAGGTCTGCCTGTCTCTGTCTTCCAAGTGCTGTAATTAAAGGCATGTATCATCAAGCCCAGCCAGTGATTTTACTGTTTTATATATAATTTCAGAGATAAATTCAGGTACTGGAGAGATGGCTCAGTGGTTAAGAGCAGTGACTGTTCTTGCAGAGGACCTGGGTTCCATTTCCAGTACCCACATGGTGGCTAACAACAGTCTGAATCTGCAGTTCCAGTGAGTTCCAGGACAGCCAGGGCTACAGGGAGACTGTCTCAAACACACACACACACACACACACACACACACACACACACACAAAAGGTAGTTACGCTGGGATCCCAGGGTGCACCGAGGAGAAGACATCTGTGCTGCTTTCTTCCTGCTCTGTCTCCTCCAGCTCCGTCTCCTCCTGGTCTCTCCCTGGGGCTCACCCTTTGTGAGCTGGGTCATGTTTGTTTTACTTTTCACTACAATTTATTAAAAGAAGTGAGTCTGTTTTTAGCAACAGACCATTTCCTCTCTCCTCCCCCAAGGAAAACAGAGATAATTGCCATTTCTAGGGCTGGGAAGAGTGCCTTAGAGAACGCTGTGCCCCAAAGCTCCTCCACAACCTCATTAATCAAACCCAAATGGGGTGCGCCAGAGCTGGCCCAGGCCGGAGATGTCCTGGGGCCAGATCAGGTTACACTGTGGCAAGGCAGACTGGACAGCAGTAAGCAGAAGCCTGGTCAGCAGTGGCCTGGTGGAAGGATGGGCTTCCTCTGCATCATAGGAGCTGAGCTGGGTGGGAGGCAGAGGCGGGCACTGGGCGTAGGGGATGCAGAACTGCATCCATGTCAGCATCACTTTCCCAGTCCTTACAGCCTCCGAGAGTGTTAGAAATTGTTCATGCAGTTTGGGGTGGGGAAGCCCAATCCCAGGAGAGCCTTTCCCACTGTCTCAGAACCAGAGAGGAGTCAACTAGGGACTTGGCCCAGGTGAACAGAGAGGGAAAGTTCTAGCCAGTAGGTGGCCATGTCCCCTCGGAAACAGCCACCTTGGGCCTGTGGGTTTCTGTTGTTTTGGTTTGATTTAGTTTGGTGAGACAGGGTTTCTCTATAGCCCCAACTGGTCTGGAACTCACTGTGTAGACCAGGGTGGCCTGTTTCACAGAGGTCTGCCTGCCTCTGCCTCTGGACAGCTGGGATTAAAGGCTTGTCCCACCATGCCCCAGCAGACCTACTATTTTGATATCAAAGGAAGGCAGGGTTTGCTGATGGCCCACAAGCATTCAAATGTGGAAGTGAAATTTCTCCCTTCTAGTCCAAATGTGCCACCATTTTGGTTGGCAGGAAGTACAATAAGGAAGAGGGAAGATGATCTTGAAGACAAACTTCACACATTCATATGCAGCAAATGATGCCTTGAAATTAACATGCAGTCACACTATGCTTCTTGCTGTGAATTTTCATTTTTGTTTTTCACTTATTGCTTGAGATGTTTAATGTTTACAATGTCTTTGGTCATATTCACCCTCTACTTCCCACACTTAATTCCACTCAAGTCCTCGCACGTCCTCCTCCCAACTTGTCATTCATCTATAAACAAAACCTACAAGGGCTGGAGAGATGCCTCAACAGTTAAGAGCACTGGCTGCTCTTGCAGAGGACTTGGGTTCAGTTCACAGCACCTATGTGGCAGCTAATAAACATCCTCAATGCCAGTTCCAGCCTCTTCTGGCCTCTTCTGGCCTCCAGAAGACTTGAGTTTGGTTCCCAGAATGCATGTCAGGAGGCTCATGACTGCCTGGGACTCCAGCACTAGGGGACTGGATGCCTCTGGCCTCTGCAGGTTTGCCATGTACATACACACTCATACACGTAACTAAAAATAATAAAAATAAGAGAAAAGAAATTTAGTATTGCTCTGTTTTCCTTTGTCCACAAAAGGTCTTGTAAATATATTTTAATCTTCAATCTAAAAACTCACATTGCACTCGTTATGTTGTAAATCTCTTTCCTCTCCTCTCTTATAGAGCAATCTACTCTAGATTTTTGTTGTTCATGACTTTATCAAAAGTCAAATCTCAAGTCAGTGGTATCAGTGTGCTAATGGAAAAGCCAACCCTGTGCCTGGAGCCTTTCACCCCTCGGCGTGACTTTAATGGGATATCTTGAAAAGTATGGTGCAGCTGCCTCCCTCACCAGATGTGAGACCCTTCAGGGTAAGAGCTTTACCAAAGAACAGACCGTGAAGTCCCCGTCAACACAGACTGGAAGACAGAGAGCAGAATCTGCTTACTGGGCAGATGACGTCACTCCATTCCTTGGAGAGATTTATCATCTGATGTTTGCTTGGAGTAGTAGAGCTTCAATACCAGATTTGTCCAAATTGCTGAGAACTGGGAAAAAAGGGTTCAGTTCAAGGCCCATGAATTCAAGTCCAAGCCTGTATGCCTGGGGTAGCTTGTTCTCTTCAGACTTCAGTGTCTCAGTGAGGAGATTAAGGGATCAAACCATCTCATTTTGCAAATATACTTGAGCTCCTGATGTTCCCAGAGCCCAGACACTCAGGCTCTTCAGAAGGCTCAGGTCTCCACAGCTGGGTGGTTAGTGAGAGGACGTGTTCGGAGCCTGGCCTCCTGGCCTGGCTCCAGTGGGTGTTCTCTATGGGCTTTACAGTGACTGAGATAAACCATGTCTGTGTGGTGGGGGCCAAGGCACAGGAAGTGCTAGCAACAAGCAGCTGAAGTCGGAGCCCTCATGAGCCAGTCTCATTCCAGAGGCGCCACCTCTGGACAGGACTGTAGTGGGGTTCAAGCCTTCAGTGCATGAGATTTTGAGTAATAGCTCAGATCTAAACCACAAGGGTGGGGAAGCTTGTGAAACACATGGGGGCGCCCACCATGGAGACTTAGTCAGAAACTGTCCACCACCAACCACATTCTGTGCCCAGCATCCCCCCTCCACCCGCAGGTCCCAAGCCCACTGGGTCTCTGTATGGGAGGGAGGGAAGGCTTTTCTGTCCTGTCCAGGCATATCTGTACCTCCTCAAGGTGTTTCATCTATACAGGACAACACAGCCTCTTGCCGGGCATGTCACACTGATCCTGAGCTAAATCTATTATGCTTATCCCCAAACAAAAGTGCTACTGGAAACACAGGCATGCCGTGGCATGGGGGAGAATATTTTAAAACTTGTCCAGGAATTGATCAGGTTCTTTTTGCTCTCCTGACTTCTCTCTTTGCTTCATGGGAGAGCCTAGTCAGACCTCCATTCCTTTCAGACAGGATCTGGGTGGCAGAGATAGAGCAGGTACCTCTCAGCAGCACATCTTCTGAGACTGAGCAGCTTTGACTCCAAAGAAAGTTCTCCAGGAATTGTAGAGATGGTGTACAACACAGACAGACAACCTCGGCCATCTCGGGAGGATGGAAGGTGAAGGAAAAGAGAGGAATATATCCATCTGTGTCCGTGAACACGGAAAGAAGGTACTGATAGGACGAATGTGAGGAGACACAGACAGACAGCATGCAAAAGGGCCGACCAACAGAGGTGCCCTTTGAGGTCCTGGCCCCTAAACCCTGACCTTCAGTGGTTTAGGGACATCTGGGTGCTGCTGACTGGGTAACAAAGCAAGGGAGGTGCCCATGAGGTGCAGGGGGCTGGGCAGTGCTGTGCTGAGGGCAGGACACATGTCACATGGCACCACAGGGTGCAGAGCCCAGGAAGAAGTGCCTGGTGCCTTGGCCAGGCACGGCCACCCTCGTTCAAGCCCCATCTACAAATGGGTGGAGATACATCATGAAGCCAGGCTTTGGCTGGAAAGAGAGGGCTGCACTTCAGAACTGAACTCAACTGCAGCAGTTTCAAATGATGTGTGTCATTAGGATGAATTTGTACAGGATATATTGCTCTCTAAATGGATTTTGCTTTTCATTGAAGAGAGCCCAGATCCTGATGTTTGCGGGTGAGTGGTCATATACTTTTGAGAAACGGGCGTAATGATGTTTGCTCTTCTACATCTTTCCTTCTTGGTCCTGTAGGTTCCCAGCTGGGTCACACAGTTTTAGGGGTATGGGTACTGCCTCAATTTTACTAGGGAGGAACATGGAGCTACCATTTGCTTCCTTTGGGTGATCCCACTGAACCCCCATTCCAAGCTGGGCTTTATCCATCACTGGTTAATCATTCTCATTAGAATAAAGCAATGATTTGATTTTTTTTCTAAGAGCTTCATTAGAAAGAGAAAAAATTAAATTTACTAAGGAAAGGAGGAAACGATTGAATAAAAAATATGACAAGTAATTGAATTGGAGGCCCGTGGCTGATTCAGTTCTGACACATGATAGTAATGAGATGACAGAGTGTCCATCCTCTGCACAGAGCCCACTAATCCATGAAGACAGCCCAGCCTCCTCCTCATCTGCTTCCCTTCATGATGTGCAGCCTGGCCTTCTCAGAGAGCCCAAGGCCCAGCGGACATCACTGAAAATATGCAACACACCATGGAGCAGGGCACATTAACATCCCTTTTCTCCTCTAAAAATTGAATGAGGAAAATAAGCTTTTATCCTCTTTATCTATGACATGAAGGCTTCTGGAGGCTGGAAAAGAATATATCTAGGAAGTTCTACTGCTGGGGCTCAGACCCTGTGCTTCGGGCGATGTGTATCACCCCTATTGGCTCATGGCTGCATCCTATAGGAAGGTATCAGTGGGCCGGAAGTAGACCTGCGTTTTCCCTACGCCCAGTGTGGCTGTTACTGACCCAGATCTGGTACAGTTGTTCATGGGGTCTCAGTCAATTCCAGCTCATATGAGGGGAAAGTCACTTATAAATCATGGACAAGACTCAAACACCCAATTTGCACATGGCTAGTTTACCTAAGAATGGGATTTCAGGGGTTTGAGAGCTGGCTCAGTGGTTAAGAACATGGACTGCTCTTGTAGAGGAACAGGGTTGGATTCCCAGCACCCACACAGAAGCTAACAACCATCTGTAACTCCAGTTCCAGGGGATCTGACACCCTCTTATGACCTCCATGGACATTGCACGACAGGAATGCACTTACATTTGTGCAGATAATACACTCATACACACAAAATTAGCAATAATAACAAAAGTAAAAGAACATGGTTTCAGTTTTTTTTTTTTTTTTTTTTTGTTTGAGGGCTCTTTTCGCAGACACCGGTCCTCCCTGTACGCGCCAGCTGTCCTGGAACTCACTCTGTAGACCAGGCTGGCCTTGAACTCACAAAGATCCGCCTGCCTCTGCCTCCCAAGTGCTAGGATTAAAGGCGTGTGCCACCACGCCCGGCCCAGTTTTTAAAAAATATATCCATAAGCATAAAAAGATGATGGTGATGATAAGATGATGATTTTTAAATTGCTCCTTACTCAAGGCAAATTTTGATGAACTCTTTCTTGTGATACAGGCCTGTCAAGAGGGTTAATTCTCCTCTTAACACTAAAAAGTAATTTGGAAAATGTAATGGTTGAACTGAAAAGTCCTTTCTGCAGACTGCAGCCTCATTTAGAAAGAGAGTCTTGGGCTGGGCCTTTAATCCTAGCACTTGGGAGGCAGGGACAGGCAGATCTCTGAGTTCAAGGCCAGCCTGGTCTACTTAGTGAGTTCTGGGCCAGCTGGGACTAAAGGGACACTTTATCTCAAAAAGACTAAATAAATAAATAAATAAATAAACAAATAAATAAATAAATAAAGTCTTGGAGATGGAAAACTAGTACTGTATATAGAAAGGGTTTAGATGGAGTTAGCGTGTAATCGGTGCGGGAGACAATGCTCCCCTAGAAACCACTGTCCAGTGCCAGGTATGTGTTACCTCTTTCCAAGATGTTGGTCAGTCCGTTAACCCCCAAACGCCACAGACTCTGTTCCCATTGCTCTCAGCTACCTTCCAGGACTGGATGGTAAGGTCCTGCTGCTGAAGTTCCTACACACCTGAGCAGGAGAATCAAGCAGGTGCCGGCTGGAAGCTTCACCCCTACCGGCCAGCTTTCATAGACCTGGATGATCATATCCACACTACTAGGAGAAAAAAAATCATCATCAGTATTACCCACTTATGAACCCTGTAAGTGACAACCAAACTGGACTGGCAAGATATGGCCACTGGCTCAGTAGCAGCATGAATGTTATGGGAGTAACCAATGACTTTTTCAGTGAATTTAATTCCACAAGATGGAACTCATAAATAGTACCATTCATTAACTGGGCTCAAACCATGTGGCTGGGTTCTCCCTAAGGGAGAACCTAGTATTATATTATTCTGCTAAATGGACATAGTAATAAACTCCTGTAGTTTGTCTTTCAATTACTGTGACAAAGCACTCTGACCAACACCAACTTGGGAAGGAAAGGGTTTATTCATCTTACATCTCCCAGGTCACAGTTCATCACTGAGGGAGCCCAACATAGGAACTCAGAGCAGGAACCTGGAGGCAGGAGCTGAAGCACAGGCCATGGAGGAACGCTGCTTGCTGGCTTGCTCCCCTGACCCATGCTCAGCCTGCTTTCATATACCTGCCCAGGGGCGGCACCGCCCACAGTGGGCTGGGCCCTCCAACATTGCTTAACAATCAAAACAATACTCCACAGACATGGCCATAGGCCAGTCCAATGGAGGAAATTCCCCAATTGAGGCTCCTTCAACCCAGGTGTGTCAAGTTGACACAAAAGCTATCCGGCACGGCCCCTAAGTTTTACCTTCATATCCATATACCAGGGCATCTCTCTTTGCAGTAGATGTTGATTGTTGATTAATACAGAGACCCACAACTTGTCAGAGTTCAGAGCGTAAGAGACCATGGACTGCTCTGCACGGATTGGGGAAGGGCCCATGAGGTCCCACCCTGTCTGAGGAGCTGTGGGCAGCTGCTGGTTGCTGGTGGAACTGGAGTTGGTTTTCCTCAAGGATATGGGCCCTGCAAGGCTGCCCATGCTCCAGCACAGAAATAATTGCTGAGATGCTTACCACTGGGGCCATGGCTACCCTTGCCTGCTGCTGAGGAAATGATGCATGCTGGGTAAGTTATCCATGAAAGTACGTTCAGCTGGGTTTTCCTGCAGCATGCTAATGCAAGAGGTCAGCTTGAGCTCCCCAGCCCCATCTCTTCAGAATGCTCTCCAGTGTGTGCATCGGCTATCAGCAGGCAACTTCTTCCCTATCCTCCCGTCAACTCCTACCAAAACCGCCTTGTTTTTTGTTTTGTTTTTGTTTTGAGACAGGGTCTCCCTGTAGCTCCAGCTGTCCTGGAACTCACTATGTAGATCAGGCTGGTCTTGAACTCACAGAGATTGGCCTGCCTCTGCCTCCTGAGTGCTGGTATTAAAGGCGTGCACCACCGTGCCTGGCTGCCCTGAAACCACCTTGTAACAGACACTGTTCCTCCTCGCTTTGAAACAATGGTCTCCAAAGAATTGGACTCTTCCCAGGACAAGGGAAAGGCTGAAGCCAGAGGGAAGGAACTTGTCTCTTGGAAAGAGATTTTCTATGATCCCAACGCCTTGTGCGACCACCTTGTAGAAGGCACTGGAGCTGGAGACAACAATGGGCGAGTGCGGGTAGGACCGACCGCGCCTGGGGACTGCTCAGCTATGCATGCGATCTCCTTCTACCTAAATCTAAGCCTCCTGTCGGGACCCTGAAGATGACCTGGGGAAAGGGGTCACTGAACTCTGCAGTTGAGCCTCTCCCCGACGTGGCCAGATTAAATAAATTCTCTCTCTCTCTCTCTCTCTCTCTCTCTCTCTCTCTCTCTCTCTCTTTCTCTCTCTCTCTCTGCCTATGGCAGAAGTCATATGTCTTCCTCTATCAATCACCTCCCATTTATTTACGTATTTGTAGACAGGGTCTCCTGTAGCCCTAGCTGACCTGGAACTCACTATGTAGACCAAGCTGGCCTCAATCTCACAGAGATCTGGGGTGCTGGGATTAAAGGTTTATGTATGTAATAAATGCCTGGCTTATTTATGTACTTACTCAAGCCCCTTGACCTGCTGAGCGGGTCTCCTCCCACTGATTTTTGAGATGGGGTTTCTCACTTAACCTGGAGCTTACTGTTTTGGCCAGACAGACTGGCAGAGAGTACCCCTCTCCTCCAGGGGTTGTGGGCACCATGTCTGACTTTCAGATGGGATCTGGACTCCGGTCCCCATGCATTGGTAGCAAGCTCTTTCCCCACTGAGGACTCCTATTACTTGTCTATTTGGACTTTCGAGGCAGGATAGGCTTGTTAGGCAGAGCCCAGGCTGTGACCTTAACCACTATGTTACCAGAGGCTGCTGGAGGTGCCAGGCCCACGCTTGGCTTTGGGGAATGACACTTCATTCTGTTGGATATCACTATCCCTGGGCATGGCTGGGTTGAGGTCAGGGTGGAGGTTTGAGCAGGAGAGTGAGGATGAAGTTAGTGTAGAAACGAGACCAGAGTGGAAACTCTTCCCTACTAGGCTGCCATGGAACAGAACACGTACAGGAAGTGGGCTCCACCAATGTCCCAACTACCAGGCACCAGTGCCGGGAGCCTTTGACCTTTCTCCTGCCCTGGCCCTCTTCTGCCCTTGGAAGCACCTTTTTCCCATAGTAAGAGTTTCTCCCAAACTTTCTCTTCTGTGACTTCCATGTGTCTCTGTCCAAATCCTTGTCCAGGGACACAAGAACTTGGAAGTCCAGTGGTGCCCCGCTGATCCGGGGTGTGGCAGTGGGGAGAAGCTGAGCCATTGTCACAGCCATGGAAGACCCTGCCTCTGACTGTCCCACCTTGCAGCTGACCACACTCTGTGCCCCAGCTCCCGTATGCTCTCTTTGAGGACATTGTCCTGGCCTCGAGCTACAGGTATGTTCTGTCTCAGTGCTGACCAGAGTATGGCCAGCGGCCTTCATCCGGCTCACACTGTGGAGGTTAATCTGAAATGAACCGTTCCCTGTCCATTTTCCAGTTGACTGATTGTCCAGCCCCCACCCTCAGCCTGATCCAGTAGAGAGAGGCCTCTCTCGGTAATAATGGATAAGACACTGAAGTGGACAGCCCTGGAGACAGCTTCCTGTCTTTTCTGATATGAATTTGCTGCCATCGTCCTGCGACAAGAGGGAGGACCCTGGCAGAGGAGACTAGGCGCTCAGAGTCTGGGCTGACCCCTTTGCTGTGGAAACTTAGAGTCCAAAGAATTCTGACTCGAAACAGCCTCTCATTGTGTGGCCCATCAAAGGCCTAATAGGGGGGCTGCTAGACGGCCCTGTTGACCTCTGACCCTAGCCCATTCACCAAAACAAGGTGAGTATTTCTGAGGCCATCTTGGCCTAGGGAGGACTGAGACTAAATCTGAGCCTATTTACATTCCTTTCCCTCAGGTGACGAATGGCTTCCCCCGCGCAACCAAGGCCCTTCCAGGCAGCTTTTGTTTGTGACTCTCATTTTAAAAGGTGGGGAATGTACTGAGCATCTTTTAGCTGTTTACCAGCAGAAGGCAAAGATCAGATTACCAGCTCAGGGTGAGTCATCTTTTCTCCCAAATCAAAGCCATGTGGACACAGAGGCTGTGTACATATCAGTCCACTTTGTGCGTTCAGCTGGGTCAGGAGAGGCCAGCAGGGACCGAGCCCCAAGCCCTGAAGGAAGACAGAAGGGGTAATTGGACCCGGGTGAGGAGTGGGCCCCTTTCTGCCATCACAGAAAGACTTTTTTTTTTTTTTAAGAAAACTGTCCCTGATTCCCTCATTGTTAGCCTGACTAATGATGCTTTTTCCAGGCTTCTAGTCTGAGGAATGTTTTAATTTGAAAGATGTTTCCATGAATAAAAACACATTTCTACCCTCAGAAATATATATTCTTGTATGTGTGTTTGTTATGTATTCTTTTTTTTCTTTTTTTTTTCTTTTTTTTTTTTTCTGTCTTTTTGAGACAGGGTCTCCCTGTAGCCCCAGCTATCCTGGAACTCACTCTGTAGACCAGGCTGGCCTTTAACTCACAAAGATCTGCCTGCCTCTGCCTTCCAAGTGCTAGGATTAAAGGCGTGCACCACCACGCCCGGCCTGTTATGCATTCTTATATGTGCATGTGTGCATATGGGGGTCAGGTTAATGCAGGACGTCTTTCTCCACCTTACTTTTGAGACAGCGTCTGTCTCTAAACCTGGAGTTCCCAAATCACTAGACTGGCTGGCCAGTGAGCTCCAGGGACCCTCCCTCCCGTCCCCTGATCCCAATATATGCATGCTGGTGCACTCAGATTTCTCCGTGGATGCTGGGATCCAAATCTGGGTCCCTCAGCTTGTGTGGCCATCACTTTACCCACTGAGCCATTTCCTCAACTCTTCAGCAGGTCCGTTACTCTACTGTAAGTTTTTATCACTCAAGATTATGATTGTGCACATTAGGAACAACAGACCCAGCTGCACCCATTTAATTAACATGCAGTATTTTATTTCATGTGTGACACAGAAGCTGAGGATTAGGACAGAAGATATGTAGGTGGCTCCTGTCAAGGCTAGGGCAGATCTGAGATTTCCCTCCCAAACCAACTCACGAGCCTGGGGGCTCCTGCTTCACAGATGCTGGTAGAAGAGATGAGACTCCTGTGCCAGAAACATCATGTGAACATCAGAACCATCATGTGAAGGACAGAAATGGCTCTCACCCTAAAGGAATAAAAGAAATGGTTTATTCTGGGGCCAAACATGAGTGACCACGGTCCAGGAACATCCCAAATACCATGTTCTAATGAGGTATCGAGTTCACAAACTTTTATAGTAGTAGAACAAAGAAAGATCATAAAATAACACACATTCAGCTACCTCAGTGGGTACATCCAGCCCACACACAGATGACAGCGAAGCGGGGATGATAGGCCTCAGATGCTACCCGACAGCATTCTCAGCCCTTTGCTGGAAACCAGGAGACCGTCCATATATTCTAAAGGATTTACCTAACGGCCACAAAGATGCTAGGTCATGGGCAGAGGACGGCAATAAATGGCCATTAAGGGGGTCACAGATGCCCCAAGGTAATTGGGTCTGGTCTCGTAACATTCCAGTCGCTCCACATCACTGAAGTTCTGATCAGTCAGTCGGCCTTGCAGGCACAGCTTCTTCCCAGGAATTTTCGTCCAACATCACAACCAAAGCTCTGGAAGTGGTAGCCTAAGTGCATTGGTTCCCTGAGGCCAGGGGCCCAAAGGAGGCCCTGGAGGCCGGGAGGATCCAGCCAGCAAAGCAGGTCAAAGGGCAGAGAGGTCCTGACCCCTCCCTGTGTCACTATGCCCAGCATAAAAAGAATTTTTAATAGTAAATAATGCTATTTAAAAATGTCTTCTGAGCTGGGAATGGTGGCACATGCCTCTCCTGTGTGCCAGGCATGGTGGCGAGTGGCCCAAGCCTTTAATCTCATCACTCAGGAGGTAAGTTAGAGGCAGGAGGATCTCTGTCAGTTCAAAAGCACCCTGTCTACATAGTGAGTTCCAGGCCAGCTGGGGCTTCCAGGGACACCCTATCTCAGAATGATAAAACAAACAGAAAAAGAATTATTTTTATTGTTTGATAATTTGTGTTATGATCAAATCTACCTCTATTCCCTCCCCTGAGTCTTCCTCTTTTCTCCCTCACCACTTTTCCCTCTCAATTTCATGTGCTTTGCTTTTAAATCCACAGGCTCCTCTTAGAGCTGCCTGTATGTGCATGGGGTGCTCCCAAGTGCTGCTGCCTGGGTGGCCTCTCAGTGCCCACATATCTGAACAAAACTGATTCTAGTTCCCTATAGTCATTGCCTGCCAGTGGCTCCTCAGCTAAGAGTGGGGCTCCATGGGTACCCCCCTTCCACGGGATTTTGACTGTCTTAATCTTGCACAGGTGCTGTGCATGCTGTCCCAGCCACTGTGAGTTTATGTGTAGAGCCACCTGTCATGCCCAGCAAATACTGTTTGGCTGCAGACGTCCACTACTTCTGACTTTTACAATCCCCCCTCCTAATAATTTATTTAAAAATTTTTAATACTGGTTTTTGTTTCTTTTTCAAAATATTATATATATGGGGTCTGGGTCTGGCTCAGGTGCCATAGTGAGGTCATGTGTTGGGGGCTCAGGTTCTGGACTTGCTAGGATCACCTGGAGCAGCCCAGCACTGCTCCAGACAGGTAAAATTTAGGACAGATTGACTCTCGGGGTGCTGGACAATTGATTCGCTGGTTTGCGGCAGAGGGGCTGGTGGCTGGTGGGCCTAGATCAGAGCCCTAATCCCTTGCAGGCTATGGCTGCCCGTCCGGGTCACCCTTCCCCATTGCAACCGGAGTGGCTCTGGGTTTGGGTCTTGCTCGGGTGCCATAGTGAGGTTGTGTGTTGGGGGCTCAGGTTCCAGACTTGCTAGGATCACCTGGAGCAGCCCAGTGCTGCTCCAGACAGGTACCCCCCACACCAACAACTGGAATTGAGGAGAGAGTATCCAAGTGGATTTTTTAAGGAGAACCCTCAGAATGAGAAAGGAAGAGTGACTTAAACTTCCAATATATAATATATAAACAAAAGTGAAAGCCTGAAACCTAGACAAGTCAACACTCCATAAACAAGGAGGGGGAAAAAAAAATTCTGGACAAAATAGGAGCTCAAAGAAAATAAACTCAAAATAAACCAGAGAACATGAGGGGCCGCCATTACATCTTAACTAAAGGAAGGGATTGACGATCGAAGATCTCACAATCATGAAATAGTTTGCATGCCTAAAGACCAGTGCAACCTAAACCTTTGTAATAGACAGTATTTTTCAGGATCTCAATTGCTCAATATAACCCCGACAAGCTAATAGTAGAGGACTGTTAATACTCCACTAAGTCTTTAGACAGATCAACAGAAAAGGATAAACAGAAACAGGGAGACATCTAGAACTCTGAATGAACACAATGCCACCAAACGCTGGACCGCATCGGACCACCTATCAATATTTCAACCCAATACAGCCAGAGAACCTTACATACTTTTCTATCTTCAGCACTACAGAACATGTTCCTCCAAAACTAGAATTATATGTGGAGCATCAGGGGAAACCTCGAACATTATAACAAGAAAGTATGAACTAATCTCATTTGCATCTTCTTATCTAGAACGGACAGTGCCAGATAAAAAGTAAGAACACCAGGATAACCACTACCTATGAAAAACATGGAGCTAAAAATCACTGCAGAATCAATGAAATGGGTCAAGAAGAAATCAGAAGAAATAAAAACTTTGCCTGGTACTTAATGACCAATGGATAATACCACACAGCAGAAACCTTGGACACTTAAAGCATGTCCGAGAGAGAGAGAATATTTCAGCTAATGTGGCCTCATGTAAAAAAACAGAAAGGAGCACAGTGAATTGTATCTACGATTGCAGGCTAAAAGTAGTTTAGTAAATTCAAGCAAGAACCCTAAACAGACCAGAGAAGAAGAAATAACAAAAATCTAGCAGAGAGATCAAAGTGAAATAGCAACATTAAGAAATGGACCATACAAAAAAAAAAGATCGAGACATCCAAAAGTTGGTCTTTGAGAGAATAAACAAGATATTCAGACCTCTATCCCAGTTAAGGCCATAGAACGAAGGAACTAAGCCATCAAATCAATAGCAATCTGTGGCAAAGGGGAAAGTATCTAGAACAGACAACCGAAGAGATCAGATCAATCATACGGTTAATACCTTTAAAAACTTATACTCTACTAGTTTGAAAACCTAGAAGATAATGGATGAATATCTGAATCCTGGGAATCACCAAAGCTCTAGCAAGAAGAGATCGACAGCTTAGAATAGTATCCAACTTATACTTATGAACGAACATTGAAAAATTTAGATAAGAGCCCTCCTAGATCTCACAGAAAAAGATGCCCAGGCCCAGATTGGTTTCACAGCAGAGATTAGTATATAAATATTTTAAAAAGACTTTACATGCCATATACTTATCATGAGTTTGTTTAGTAAAATATTACAAATGGACGGGAGGTTCTTCCCAGATTCTTCCTATGAAACCAGCATCACGCTAAGTTACAGCAAAACCAGGCAAATATACAACCAAAAAGGGGAACTGTAGACCCATCTCCCATATACACATCCAAATTCTAACAGTGATACTGCATCCATATCAACCCGCCATCACGAAGGATTCATCGCGCATCATGGACAAGGTTGGATACATACCAGAAGTGCAGGGATGGTCTCAAGATCTGAAAATCTAATAAATATTCATCAAACATAAAAATCGCGAAATGACAAAAAACCACACTATCACTCAATTGTGTGAAGAAAGCCTTGACAAAATCAGCATCCCTTCATGTTTAAGTCTAGAGGAATGGATTGGAGGATCATCCCTCAATGTAATCAAGAGCCCTATACAGGAAACCCCAGCAATTATATCCTAAATGGGAACATGACAGAAAATTTCCCTTAAGGGTAGGAACTGGCAAGACTGCCCCTGTCACCACTCCTCTTCATATAGTGCTTGATAACACTTTCTAGGCAAATAAGGCAAGAGAAAGAAATTAAAGGAGTACTAACTTGGAAAAGAGGAAGTAAAGCTATCCCTTTTGCTATGATCATGATTGTCCTACCTTCAGGAATGCTAAGAATCCACCAGGAAACTCCTAGAAAGATTAAGAACTTCAGTAAGTGGCAGGATAACAAATAACTCAAAAATCAGTAATTTCTTTAACCAACAACAAGCAACTGGAGAAGTAATACAAGAGACCTTCCCACACAATGCCTCAAAAACAATAAAAATCCTAGGAAAAACCTACAACAGAACACAAGATCTTACAACAAATTTTAAACCTCGTGAAGAAAGATTGAAGAGATACTAGAAGATGGAAAATCCCCATGCTCATGGATTGGGAAATACATTGTAAGAACATGTCCATTTACACAAATTCTGTATAGATTTAATGCAATCCAATCAAAATCCCCAGAGCTTTTCACAGGTTTGGAAAACATAGTCCTAATTTCATTGGAAAACAAAAGACCCAAATACCAAAGCAACCCTGAGCAAAAAGAGCAATACAGGGGGATCTCTTACCAGACTTCAAACTATACTACAGGCTATAGTCATAAACACAGCTTGGTGCCTGGCACACAAACAGACCAGTTTGACCAATGGAATAAAACAAAAGATCCAAACCTGAGCACATACAATTCAGCACCTCATATTTGATAAGGGGCACAAGAAGATCATGGAGGAAAGACAGCATCTTCAAGCAGTGGTGTGGCAAAATCTGGATCACCACCTGTAGAAGAATGAAATTCAACCCCACCTCCCGCCTCTGTGACAAAAGTCAATATCGAATGGAGTCAAAGAACCTCGAAAAAAGCTTTAAAAGGAAAAGAAAAAAGAAAAAGTTGGCACAGAACTATAAGACATAGGCGTAGGAACAGACTGTCCTAAAATCAAGAAGCAGCTTGAGCAAGCAATTAAGGTCCGACATGGACAAATGGGACTCACTCATTACTCAAAAGCTTGCGGTCATTCAAAAAGAAACATACAAGGAACGTGAAGAGAAAACCACCAGAGTAGGGAGGAACCCTTCTACTCAGTACATCAGCACAAAGCATTGACTGTCAGATATATACAAGCTACTCAAAAGAACGAAAAAGAAATGAAAGCAAAATGACCGACTCAAAAGATGGAAGGACAAAGAATGACCAGCAGACTTCACAAGTGAGGAATTAAGAGATGGCTGAGAAACACCTTAATGAATGGTTCAACATCAATAATATTAGGGATACAATCAGAAATTCAAAACATCTTAAGATACACTCTACTCGAGATACAGACTGACAGGATCAATGAAAACAAATGATACTCAAGTCGCTGGAGAGGTTGTGGGAAAGGCGAACACTCAGTGACCATTCTGCTTGGTGAGGCAAGTGTAAACTTGTCGGCGTCACATGGAAATGCAATGTGTAGGAACGCTTGGAAGACTCAAAATGAGCTTGCATCGCCGCAGTCCATACCACTCCTGGGCATGTATCCCAACAAGACTCATCTCACTCACAGATATAACATGCACGCCATGTATATTTCATGCTCTCTTTACAATAAAAGCAAGCGTGGCACCCAACCCTAATGCCCCTCAACTGCATGAGTGGATAGAAATTGTGGTGATCAGTCTACACAGTGGAAGTTCTATGCAGCAGTAAAAGAAACCAACATCATGAGCTTTGCAGGTAAATGGTTGAGCTAGAAGGATATCAGACTAAGTGAAGTAACACAGCTCCCAAGAAAACAACATGACGAATGGTAATCCCTCATCTGTGGATGTTACTCATCGACCCAGTTTAAATATTCGTATGAGGGTTGAATCATCTTAAACGAAACAAACATACAGAGGACTGCATCATAAAGCTGACTGAAAGGTGCCGGGAGGGGGGGGTGGCAGGAGAGGGACATGGGTCAATATTCTTTGTAATGTATTATAATTTAAAATGTACATGTACTAATCTTACTGTAAAATTATATAACAACTAACTTTGGGATAACATACAAATGTTCTCTGTAAATTTTGTGTTATACATTTTCATCTTGTAACATTCTCTTACCTGTAGGATAATATAACTAAAGAAATTAAGTTAGCTTCCCAATATTAGAACATACGCACGCCCAAAGCTTGGATATAATGAATCATACTACCTTGATTTCCTCGTATACGGTATGTGGTACACAATGCTTGTTTGAGACTCCAGGCTCAAAAAGTATAAAAAAAACAAACTAAAATAAAAACCGGGGAAATACAGTTATACTATTAAACCTTTTTGACCAATATCATTTTAATCTTAAAATTAACTATGGGAAAAGATTTGTCATGCTTCCCACAGTCAAAACATACCAATCAACCGGCTGAAAAAGAAAAGATACAGCTTTCCACTAAGTAGGATGTACCAGAAAATACGACCAAAAGACATGGCCATACTTACACTAAAAAGAAAAACGCCCAGATTGTACAGGCAAATTCAAACATCCTCCTGAGCCATAGGTTGTAACAAACTGTTTATAATGAGTCCCTAATGAACCTTACCTTCTAGGTCCAGCACAGTTTCAATATGAGAAAACTCCTTACCTCTTTTTCATAGAACAAGGAAAGCCATGGTAGTAAATGAAGTTATTCTCTACAGCTGTAAATTAGAGCTGACTGCTATACAGGTAATCCCTTATGAAACTGGTAAAATTGCTTTCCTTAATTGACTAATAGACACTAGGAAATGTAAAACGGATTCATCTTCTATCAAATCAAATTAATCACTAAATGTCTTTGAATGATGCATAAGCAAAATGAATATACAGGAGAGCATGAATAGCCAGCATGATTAACTCTTCTGCCAAGAGCATGCGGCGCAGGGGATCCAACCCCTCCAAAAGGTAAAGTCTTCTTTTGTGCCTAAAACTGGGATACCTCTAGAATGAGCAATAAGGCCTACGATCAAAGACCTGAATGTAGAACATGGAAGGTTATTCGAGACCACACTGCAAGTGACAGTTGGCTGGAAACAGAAGTTACCAAAGGCCACCTGAACAAAGTAAATTCTGGTCTCCTTGAGTCACAAGACTCCTCCGTCAGCAAAAGCTGCACCTCACTTGTTGAGACATCTGTCAGCAGTAGCACGCCCTATGTGCGTAATAACCAAATCTATTGTTTTATAGCTTCTCCTTGGAGGAATACATCTCGTTGGATGTGCCCAAGCTATTACCTAGTGATAGATTTATCACTGCACAGTAAGTAACCCATATCATCTTTCACAGAACATAAAGTAATCATGGATTAATACACCATCCAAAAATCTGTGTCTATACCACAGTAAACTACCATAACAATTAGCACTGTTAAAAATCCTAATACTAATTGCTTGTGCTTCGTTGGTAGGATTGAAAGGTTAGTCCTGGACAAATTGTCAGCCAATGAAAGGAAAAAGCCAGAAATAACCAGAGTCCAAAACGACATCACATGAGAAAGTAGACATCTCTGCTGCTTATCCACTTCGCCCCCTGTTTCGTAAGCTAAAGCGAAACATCTGTGCGAAGGGGGAGTGGTAGAATGTAAGGGCTGCTTTTGGGGTGAATGTTGAAACTAAAGCAATATAGTTTGGACATTTATTTGATCAACTGGATTGTACATTCAAGCGCCTCCAGCTGGATGTTGGGACCCATTGGCTGTGTGGTTTGGGCACAACTGCTTGCACATTGGTTTTAGATGAAGGAAGCTGTGTACTGCAAAAAAAAAAAAAAAAAAAAAAAAAAAAAAAAGGACTAGGATACTGAAAATCTGTTAAAACAGTTTTCATAGCGGCTCTGAAGAAGAACCAATGGAGCTTGGAGAAAGATTGTCATTAAAATCCACTATGTAAGATTTGCAGTTTTAAAAGGGTATACTTAAAATAAGCAGATAATTTTTTTTATATCGATGAGGTTTTCAGTAGAGATTTAGTGACGAATACAATAATACATACGTAAGTCTGAATTGGCTTGACATCTCTTCTGAAAGTCATATTCGGCAGTGCATAAGCTTTTCTTTTTTTTTTCTATGTGTATCGCTGTATCTTGTCTGCATGCAGGTCTGTGCATCCCAGCTGTCCGTGGGCTAATGCGCGGAGCGTCAGAAGAGGGGTCGGATTCCCTGAACCTGGAGTTCGTCTCGGTAATTGGCAGCTTCACGACATTCTCGTCCGCCTGTTCGATGCTGTGGGATCGAACCCCCGGGTCTCTCTGTGCAGTCGTGCTCTTAACCGCTGGCCACTCTTCTCATCCTCCATATAAGTATGTCTTTAAAGAGCAAATGGTGTATTATTGGGTACATTTATCTTGGAGTACTCCAACCTGCCAAGGCTTTATCCAATATTTTACAGGATTATTTTTAAGGCTTAGTAAAATGCTTAGATTAGTTAAATCTGGTTGTATGTGTTTTGATGAACCGGATAACCACATTTGAACTAATTTGGGAATATAAAATGTTATATTTTTTATTTAATATTTTGTTATTGACTTCCGAACAGTAAACTTTGGGGTAACGGTCACATGCTGTCTCTCTATTTTCCTGACATTATATAGACATCGAATTGCTTACTTTCTTTTACTTGTAGGAAAACTTAAAGGAATTAAGCTTAAAATCTTACTTCCCAAATAAGTAAAAGCCATAGTACAGTCATATAGCTTTAAAGAACAAAATGTATATCTAGTCAAAGTTTAAGAGTGTTCAGTTTTTTTTTTTAATGTGTATGTGTGTAATGACAACAGGTTGGCCATCTATTATGTAAATACATAAATATTAAAAAGAAAACAAAAAGAGGGAGCTTGGAGGCTGGAGGTGGTCAGGTGTCCTTTCTGGATAGCAAGGATGGATAAACTCTGTGTTCAACTCCTGTATTTGATAAGTTTGTCAATTGAAGGATCTTGAAATCTAACAATTGGGAGGAGATGTTGTGTATGTTTCCACAGGTTAACAGAAAATAAAAAAAAAAAAAAAAACAACATCTACAATGCGCCAAAAATGTACCAACTTTGTGTGTTGTGCAGTGAGGACTGCTTTGGAATTGTCAGCAGAGAGGTTGACCATCTGAACATTGAAAGAAAGCGGAACCTGCAGACTGCCTGAAGTCCACAGACATTTGAGCATTTCTTATCGTGATCTATTCGGGGTCTATGCTGGTTTCATACATGGTGCCCTACCATCGATAGTTTTACCTTCTCAAATGCTGAATAACCTTCCTACCTTCTGCCCGCTTTATAAGGCAAAAAGATAATAACATGAGTTGGATGACGTCATTACCTAAACTGTAATGTAGAGCCAGTATGTTATGGTGTAATTTCTATATAAAGCAGTGTTTACCTACTTTTTTGCTAATTGACTATTAGGCATAGGAACTGTGAAAGGATAATTTCTCTATTTAGAGCCAAATAAAATAGTAAAGCCTTTATAAGAAGTGTAATTAAGCAAAATATAGTTTCAGGTAAGGAATAGCGTCTGAAATCAGCAATGAATGTTTGCGCTTACTGGAGAGTGTTGTGCTGGGGGAGTATCGAAACCCCCGAGAATTATAAAAGGCGTTTTGCCTATACTGGCATATCATTTCAAGGGGAATGCAGTAAGGTTCCTGTTTGTGCATAAGGATCCTGGTGTTGAGCATGAAACAATGTTATGAGACATCACTTAATAGCGTACAACTGGCCTCTGAAAAAGCTAGAGAGCATTACCAAAGACCACCAAAGCAATACAGAAAAATATCGGTCTCCCTGAGACATAGCATGTCTCCTCTGTCAGCTATCAGCTGCATCAACTGCCTGGAAGAAACTGTGCAAGGTGGCATGCTACAGCTGTCTGATATAATTCCCCAAATCAATTGGCTCATTAGCTCTCTGTGGTAGGAATAATCAGAGCATGGATGCACATTAACTTAGGTGTCCTCTTAGTGTGTCTAGGAACTGTTGATAGAGCCACAATAAGAGTGTGTCACTGTCTTTCATAAAAACCACAGTTTGTGGATTAGCATACCATATCGCTAGGCATGTTGTGTCTATGTCACAGCTTGCTTGCTGATAATAATCATATCGCTTAAGCTGCCTGTCATATTCCAATTGGGCTTGCTGCTGTTGTTAGTATGACTGAAACAAGTATCGACTGTAAGCTGTCAACGCCATGATAGGGGAAATCAATGCTGGAACAGACTAGAGTTGCAATGACATTCTCCAGAAAATACGACGAGTTTTTTCTTTTCACCCACTGTGCCCTTTTCCCAAAGCCTTAGGGGAACCAGAATTTGGCCAGAGAGAGGAGGTGGGTAAGATGTTACGGGCTGGTGGAAGAGATTGTGGGTGAAGTCGTTGAGACTGACAGGCATCTACATAGACGGGACTGCCTAATGATTTGCATAGATCCTATGCATACAAGGATGCTCCAACTGCGATCTAGCGGAACTTGTTGTTAGAAATTTGGACATTATGATACTTGTCATTGGTTTTAGACATGAAAAAGAATGTTACTTGCATTCAGTGCTTTTGCTTAATAATTTGGCTACTTCAAAAAAATGCTCAATTCAGCCTAATTGTGTGACATACTGAGTAATATCATTGTTATCTGCAAACAGCTGTGTCCTTATATTGTTTTATTTTATTATCCTGGATATAACCAGAGAGTGTTACCGCAAGGCACTATAGGCCATATAATGCAATATAATGGTCTGCCTTGAGTCAAGCAAGATCTTCACGCACGTCATGCCTTACTACCTCACTCTGCTGGCAAATATTGTGCAGCAGGAGCAGCCAGTATGCTGTATATCACGAATCTAATTGGCTATTGGCCTCTCTCCTTGGAGGAATAACCCATGCAATGCGCACAAGCTTGCACCCTCTAATGGTTCATCAGGAGCATTTATAAGCCCAGTCGTACCCCTTGTTATATTCAACAGAAAAAAAATGTAATTCTTGGAATAACATACCATCCATGAATATTGTCTATTCAAAGTGAACGTATATAACAATTAATACTCGTTAAATCCTATATCTAATTGCTTGGTGTCTAAGTGGGACAGAAAGGTTATTCCTGGACAAAACTGTCAGCCCATGAAAGAAAAACAGCCAGAAGTGACCAAAGACCAAGACAACAACTCCAAAGAAAGTAGAATGTTTTGCTTTTCATCCACCTCTTCCTTTTGTAAGCTAGGGAACAATCTGCGGAGAGGGGGCATGGTAGAATATAGGCCTGGATTTGGGGTGAACGGTGAACCTACAGCAATATGGCCTGGACACTCATTTGATAACTTGATTGAGCATCATACAAGCCCCCCCTCGCTGGATGTTGGGACCCATTGGCTGTGTGGTTTGGGCACAACTGGCTTTCAATTGTCTTTGAACCATGAGATGCTTAATTCATAAATTATCACATTGCTAAAAATGAAAAAAAAAAAACTGGAGAAATATGCAGGACAGTCAAGGCAGAATGCATGAATCTGGCCATGGTGGGGATGGGGGGGCGAAGGGAAATATGCCTGAACTGAATGGAAATGATGACTGAAATACACAAAGCAGCTTCAATAAAAATAACCAATAGTGCGGAGATGTATGGCCTAGTGGTTAAGAAGCGCCGACCGCTTTTTACAGAGCTGGGTTCGATACCCAGCACCGACATGGCGGCCGAGACCCGCCTGAAACTCCAATTCCAATAGAACTCCAGTCAGGGAACCGAGACTCTTTCTGACCCCGGTCTTGCAGATCAGGTGTCAGACTTGCATGCAGACAGTAATTCTTACATACAGAATAAATAAAATATTTAAAATTAAAAAAAAATAAACAAAAAAGGGAAAAAACCCATAACAAATAAAGAAATTGAAACATATATAACGCTCTCCTTTACAAAATAACCAGGCCAGATGGATTCACATTGGAATTTTACCAGACCTTCAAAGATTTACAACTAATATTACTTAAATTATTCAACAATAGAAACAGAGGGAGAAATTTCAAACTCCTTCTATGAGGTCAGTACTACTACTCTAATACTAAAGCCAGGAAAAACACCGACCATAAGAATACTATAAGCCTATCCCCAAAGGAACCTAACCACAAAAGATTCTCAAAAAATACCCAATGTATAGAACGCAACGAAAGATATTCACCAATATTGGCTTTTACTCAGAGATTAGTGATATCACATGTCATAGAAATGCAATATAAATCATATAAATGTATTTAACATCAAAAACTGCATGATCATCTCAATAGACACAGGAAAGACCTTTAGGAAAATCCAACATGCATTCCTGATAGAAGTCCAAGAGTGAATTGAACTTAAAGGAACATACTTCAACATGATTAAGATTAAGTTCAACAAACTCAGCCAACATTATTTTAAAAAATCTTGAAGCATTTCCAGTAAAATCAGGTACCAAATAGGCTGTTGCCGCCCCACTTATTTAATATAGTGCTTGAAACTAAGCAAACAAATAAGATAGGAAGAAGGAATTTAGGGAGTATCAATTTGAAATAAAGATAAATCACTTTTTATTTTCTTTTTTTTCTTTTTTCAGGAGAAATTTATTTTGACTACAGTTTGGAGGTTGAGTCAAGAGGCGGTGAAATCAAATCTTTGGAACTGGGGCGAGGCTGACTTTTAGACACAGGAGACATCTTGGATGGAATGCTGCTCACCTCATTGGTTCAGGAAGCAAAGACAGACAGAAAGGGACCAAGGCAAGGCATAACCTTCAAAGATGTGACCTACTTCTTCCAATCAGGCCTAGCCTCTTAACATACCATTCAGTAGGAACTCACCAGTCAGTTAAACCCACTGACGTAACCAATGCTCAAACTATCCAATCACCTGTCAATGATTAGACACCCCAGGTGATAAACAACACTTCAAAGTAGCAGACTTTGGGGGTCACTTGGAGGATACTTCATTCACAAACCTTAACAGTGGTTTTAAAAATAGTAGCCAAAGCCTGGTGTGGTGGTGCACACCTTTAATCCTAGCACTCTGAAGGCAGAGGTATGTGGATTCTGTGAGTTCAAGAGCTCAGCCTGGTCTATCAGAGTGAGTTCCTGGGCACGGGCTACAAGAGAATCCTGCTCTCAAGAAGAGCCTAAAAAAAAGTAGCCAATAAGTGCTGAACTTGGTGACAGTGTAATCTGAGTGCTTCCCATTGTTTCCCCCCTGTAACTGAGCTCATTTCCTGCTCTTATGAGAACTTGAACTTGGGAAAAAATCCATTAAGAACAGACATCATTGCAGTATAGGGAAACTATCAAGATTCCTCACAATAATAGTTATATTTTAACATCAATTTCTGAGAAAATAAATGTTATCAAGAAGCCACTGTTTGGTCAAAGTTTCTTCGGCTGGATTTATGTAAACCAGTGAGAGCCACTGAAAGAAAAACTGTGGAAGTCACAGTAGTTGTAGCAAGGGCCCATTGCCGGGGGGGGGGGCATCTCTTATAGCTTAGAGACTCGTCCTTTCTTTGGATAAAGTAAGCTTCTTTGGGTCAGATTATGTTTTCTTGTTGTGTAAAGACGCGCTTGCAACAAGCCCATCTTCGCACAGGTCATAGATTGCAGCTCACAGTTGATTGGACAGACCTTGTGTAAGCTCAGTCAATTGAAATCTCCCTTTTAGAAAAATTGGAATGGGCCTTCAAAGACAAGTTTTTGGGTGCAGGTGACTGAGTTTAAAGAAATATACAGCAGAGTACTTCGGGTGGCACCATCCCTGCTCCTGTTTTTAACACAGCGAACCTCAAATGAGGCAGCATGCAGCAGGGCCTGTANTCGGGCCTTCTGCTTTGTTCCATTGGTTCTCATGTCTGTTTTTGTGCCAAAACTGTGACAAGAGCTCTGCATTGAGGTCTGGTATATCACTCCCCTCAGAATTGCTCTTCGTCCTCAGGACTGTCTGGTTTACATAGGGTCTTTTGTATTTCAATGTGAATTTTAGGATGGGCTTTTCTATTTCTGTAGAGAATGTAATGAGGATTTGATTGGGATTAAATTTAATCTGTAAATCGCTTTTACTCAGGTGGCATTTTCACTATATTAATTCTAGGAATCTGAGCTTGAGAGGTTTTTCCATCTCCTTGTGTCTTCCTGTCATCTCTTTCTTCAAGGATTTAAAGTTCTTACTGAAGTGGCTTTAATGTCTTTAGTTAGGCTTATTTCTAGATATTTCTTGAGGCATTGTAAATGAAAGTATAAATGAAACTCTGATTGATATTTTATTTGTATATACAAAGGCTGTTGTAATAATTTCTGGAAGTTAATTTTTTTCTTTAATCTTTTTTTTAATTGCTATTAAACTTTTTCCATAGGTCATACATCTTTTCTCAATCAAATCTGGAGTTGCTTCCCTTTCCATGGCCTGCCAGGTTGCCTACATTGTTGATCATTTCTAGAAGGTTTCTGATGGAAGTTTTGGAAACTCATCTGTATAATATCATATCACCTTGAAATAAAAGTGATTTTAAGTTTTGGAAGGATTCTTGGGATACTTTGAGAAGTGAAAACTGAGCTGTAGAGTATAGGGTAGGGCTATCCTGGTGTTGATGTTGAGCTTTTTTCACTATGGTCTAGAACACCTGAAATTATTTCAATCTTTTGTATTTGTGGAGGTTTCTTCTGTGTCCCAGTATGTGGTTGATTTGGAGAATGTTCCGTGGGTGCTGAGTAGAAAGTGTATTCTCTGGTATTAGGGTGGAATATTCGGTAGAGGTCTATGAGGTCCATTTGGTGTATTATATGTTCAGTTCAATGTCTCTGTTTTATTCTTTGTCCTGTTGACCTATCCAAAGGACTCAGTGGGGTATTGAAGTCCCCTACTATGATTTTACTGGGGTTAGTGTGTGACTGTGTGTTCCTGGGAACTGTCTTTATAAAGTTTGGTGCACCAGAGTTTGGGGCATATATTCCTCTAAGGTCTGTTCTGGTCACCTCCAGGGGGATCCCATTGTAGCAATCTCCTACCGGTTGGTAGAGCTTGGTGTGGAATTATCCTGCACCTTTCCCATGTTGTCCCTTCATTGTGTCTGTGGCATGTGGCTTTCCCTTTTGTGATTCAAATCACAAATGCCTTTTGGTGTGTTGAAGGCTGAAGCTTATTTTGTTTTGCTTGCATGCCTTCCGCTGCTTTTTTTTTTTTTTGCTGATATTAGAATAGTAACACCTGATTTCTTTTTGGTACTATTTGCTTGGAATACTTTCTTCCATCCCTTCACCTTAAGTTGGTGCCTATCCTTGAAATTGAGATGGGTTTCTTGTAGATAGCATATAGATGTATTTTGTTTCCTAATCCATTGTCCCAGTCTATGCCTTTTGATTGGGGAGTTCAGCCCATTAATATTTAAGGTTATAATTGAAAGATGGATGTTGCTTCCTTTCACCTTATTATCCATTCGGACTTTTAGTCTCTGACTCTATTCCTATGGTTATGTTTTTATTAGTTTCTTTTCCTAGGTGCTTGAGGATAGTTGCTCCTCTCTTCTGCCCTTTGAATTGCTTCAAGTATTTTCTGGAGAGTTGGTTTTCTGGACATGTATTCTATCATCTTGTTTATGTCATGGAAGATTTTTCTCTTCCCTTAACCTGTAATTGATATTTTTGCTGGGTAAAGTATTTTGAGTTGGCATCCATAGTCCTTTAACACTGGGAATGCTTTGCTCCATGTTCTTCTTGTTTTCATGGTTTGCACCAAGAAGTCAGTTGTAATTCTGATGGCTTTCCCTTTGTATGGGACTTGTCTTTCTTTTGTGGCCTTCAGAATTTTATCTTTGTTTTGGGCATCTAGCATTTTAATTATGATATGGCATGGGGAGTTTCTTTTCTGATCTTGTCTATTTGGAATTCTATGTGCTTCTTGTATTTGAATGGGTTTATCTATTTTTAGTTTGGAGAAATTTTCATCTATTATTCTGTTGAAGATCTGATCAATACTATTCTCTTGAGATTATTCTCCTTCCTCTATTCCTGTGATGCAGTGTTTTGATCTTTTCATAGTGTTCCATATTTCTCATATTTCCTGGTTGCTCCACTTTTGTGTATTTTTAAATTTTCATATTCTTTATTTGAGCTTTTTAGTTGGTCTGTGTTATTTTTCAGATCTGATTTTCTTTGTTTTGCTTCTTTCATTTTATTTCTGAGGCTTTTTTATTCCTTTCTTCTTGATTGTATGAGTGTTCTATTTCCTTTTTCATTTCATCCTGTGGTTCCTTTAGTATTTCCATTTCCTTTTTGAGTTTCTCAATCTCTTCTTGGTGCTCCTTACTTTGTTGGTTGGCTTCCTTTTTCAGTGTTTCTACTTCCTTTCAGAGTTTGTTTATTCTCCCTCTAGTTCTTTCTGGTGTTTTTCAGTCCCTTCCTTTAGTTCTTTTCGAAGTTTGTCATTGTATCCCTCTAGGTCCTTTTTGAGTTTTTCATTCTCTCTGTTTAGTTCTCTGAATTCTTCTTTACTTTCTTTCATTTCTCTGCATAGGTCTGCAATTATTCCTCTAAGGTATGTTTCTGGGGTCACCTCCAGGATGATCCCACTGTAGCAATCTCCTACAGGGTTGGTAAAGCTTGGTGTGGAATTATCCTGCACCTTTCCCATGTTTTCCCTTCGTCGTTTCCCTGGCATGTGGGTTTCCCTTTTGCGATTCAAATCACAAATGCCTTTTCAGTATGTTGAAGGCAAAGGCTTGTTTTGTTTTGCTTGCCTCCTTCTAATGCTTTTTTTCCCCCTCTCCTTGTTAATGGGGTGTTGACTTGTCTAGGTTTCAAGCTTTCACTTTTGTTTATATATTGGATATTGGAAGTCTAAGTCACGTTTCCTTTCCTGTTCTGACGGTTCTCCTAAAAAAAATCCACTTGGATACCTTCTCAATTCCATTTGTTGGTAGGAGCGGGGTGGGGGTGGGGCTGCTCCAGGTGATCCTAGCAAGTCCAGAACCTGAGCCCCCAACACACGACCACACTATGGCACCTGAGCCAGACCCATACCCAGAGCCGCTTCTGGCTGCAATGGGGAAGGGTGACCCGACCGGGCAGCCACACCCTGCAAGGGCTTAGGGCTCAGATCTAGGCCTGCCGTCCACCAGCCCCTCTGCCACAAACCAGCAAATCAATTGTCCAGCACCCCAAGAGCCAATCTCTTCTAAGTTTTACCTGTCTGGAGCAGTGCTGGGCTGCTCCAGGTGATCCTAGCAAGTCCGGAACCTGAGCCCCCAACACACGACCTCACTATGGCACCCAAGCCAGACCCAGACCCAGCTGTTATTTATTTATTTATTTATTTTTGCTGGCAATCTCTTTGTGGGATTTCCTAAGTTTAGAAATTCTTCCATTTCTTTTATATTGTTAAATGTAATAGAATGTAGGTTTTTAAAGTATTCCCTTGTAATGCTCTTGATCTTTTTTGGTTTCTGTTATGTTATTTCCCCCTTTGTCTCTAATTTTATTGATTTGGATTTGTTCTTTCCTTCTTTTAGTTACCTGGGATAAGAGTTTTTCTGTCATTATCTTTTCAAAAGAATCAGCTGTTAAGTTCATTGATTATTTGTATTGTTTTCATTTTTCTATTTCATTGTTTTCTGCTCTGATTTTCATTATTTCTTCTTGTCTGCTAGATTTGGGGTTACACTGCTCTTGCCTTTCCAGATTCTTGAGTTGTACCATTACATTAAGACATGTATTTTTTTTAATTTTATTTATTTATTTTTATGTGTATGAATGTACTGTCTGCATGCAGGTGTGTGCACCTGTGTCATGCAATGTCGCAGAGGTCAGAAGAGGGCGTCAGATTTCCCTGGAACTGGAGCTAAAGGTGGTTCTCAGCCGCCATGTGGGTGGTGGGGATCGAACCTTGGTCTCTGCAAGAGCAGTCTGTGCTCTTAACTGCTAGGCCATCTCTCCAGCCCTAAGTCATGTATTTGCATCGTTTCAGATTTTTAAAATCTGGGCACAGATTAAAAATCTGTGCTTCTACTTTCTTAGGATTAATTTAATATATCCCAGAGGATTTGTTGTGTTGTATTATTAGTTTAATTTAGTTCTAGGAATATTTTTCTTTCTTTTTAAATTTTTTTCCTGGATTTATTCATCACTCAGGAGTGTGTTGTTTAATTTCAATTAGTTTGTGCAGTTCCTACAGCTGTTGCTGTTGATTTGAAGCTTTATCACCTTATGGTCTAATAGAATGCAATGAGTTATTTGTGGGTTTTTTTGGTATTTATTGAAGTATGTCTTATGTTCTATTATGTAATCTATGTTAGAAAATCTTGTGCCCTGCTGAGTAGAATGTGCATTCTTTGTTGCTTGTGTGAAATATTCTGTAAATTTCTCTTCAGTTCATTTTATATACAAAATCATTTAATTCAGATGTGTCTCTTTTTATTCTTTTTTTTTAATTTTATTTATTTTTGTATGTGTTTGAGTGTGCTGTCTGCATGCAAGTCTGTGCACCCGTGTTGTGCAATGCCGCGGAGGTCAGAAGAGGGTGTCGGATTCCCCTGGAACTGGAGTTCTCCTGGAACTGGAGTTTCAGATGGCTCTCGGCCACCATGTGGGTGCTGGGGATTGAACCCAAGTCCTCTGTAAGAGCGGTCGGCGCTCTTAACCGCTAGGCCATCTCTCCAGCCCCTCTCTTTTTATTCTTTGTTGAGTTGACATATCTATTGCAGAGAAGGCATCAGATCCCCTGAAACTGGAGTTACAAATGGTTGTTAGCTGCCGTGTGGGTGCTGGGAATCAAACCAGGGATTCTCTAGAAGAGCAGCCAATGCTCTTAACAATTGAACCATCTCGGGGCTGGAGAGATAGCCTAGCGGTTAAGAGGACTCAGGTTCGATTCCCCAGCACCCACATGTCTGCTAAGAGCCGTCTGTAACTCCAATTCCAGGTGAACTCCAGTTCCAGGGGAATCCGAGACCCTCTTCTGACCTCCCCGGCATTGCACGACACAGGTGCACAAACCTACATGCAGACAGTATATTCTTACACATACAAAAATAAATAAAATTAAAAAAAAATTGAACCATCTTCAGCTCCCCGCCCCCAATTCTTTTTATTTACATGACGTATTTCACTTTTTAAAGCTGAATAAAATTTCATTTTCTAATTTTATCTACCCATCTATTTTTGATGTACATCTTGCCTACTGTGACTACTGCAGCAATAAGCATAGATGTACAAGTGTATCTGAGATATGACTTTTAGAGATCCTGGAGTACATGCCCAGGAATTATATGGCTGGGTCATAGAGTATATCTATTTTTAGTTTCTTGAGAATCTTACTTTTTTTTTTTTTTTTTTTTTTTTTTTTGCTTTATTTCCTCGCACCCCTCTTGAGACAGCGGTCTCCCTGTAGTCCCCAGCTGTCCTGGGAACTCACTTGTAGACCGAGGTTGGCTCTGAACTCACAGAGATCCAAGCTCTGCTCACCAGAGGTGCTAGAGATTAAAGGCATGAGCCATCTTTCACACTGATTTTGTTGGTGGCTGTGCCACTTTACACTCTTACCAGCAATGGACAAGTGTTCCTCTTTCTCCACATTCTTACCAATATTTGTCATGTTTTGCCTTCATGACATTCATCATTTTCACTAAGTTGTGATGAAATATCAGTGCAGTTTTACTTTACATCTCTTTGATGAATAAGGAGCACTTTAAAGTATTTATTTTGTGGGGCTGGAGAGATGGCTTAGAGGTTAAGAGTGCTGATTGCTCTTGCAGAGGACCGGGGTTCGATTCCCAGCACCCATGTGGTGGCTAAGAACCATCTTTAACTCCAGGTCCAGGGGAATCTGACACCCTCCTCTGACCTCCGTGGTACTGCACGACACAGGTGCACAAACCTACATGCAGACAGTAAATTCATAAACATGAAAAAATATTTATTTTCATGTTTCTTATTTTGAAAGGTATGGGTTTAGGTTGTATAGATAAGAAATTTTCCCTTCTTTAATTTCGTAGTACTTTATATATTCTAGTTATCTACGCATTGTTTGAATGTAGTTGATGAAGAATTTCTCACATATTTCTGTCTGTCTCTTCAATCATAAGTTGTTTGTTTGTTTGTTTGTTTTAGCTGTGCAGAGATTTTTAATTTCATATAATCACATTGGTCAATTTTTGGTTTAATTCCCTGAGCTCCTGGAATCCTTATCAGAACATTTTTGCTTTTTGTTGTATATCTAAGCTTCTCTACCAGTTTAGTCTTTCAGGTTTTTGGTGTATTTTAAGTTAATTTTTGTTCAGGGTGAGAAAGAGGGATTTAATGTCATTGATCCACACTTGGATATTGAGTTTTCTCACTATCCTTTATAGAAGGGGTTTTATATTTACCAGTGTATGTTTTTTGTATCTTTGTAAAAAATTAAGACGATTTAGCTGGGTGAGTTTATTTTGGTGTATTCAATTCTATTGCACAGGTTTCATTTTTATTTTTGTACCAGCACCATGCTGTCTCTGTCATGATGTCTCTGTATTATAATTTGCTGTCAAGTATTATGATACTTCCTGTGATGTTCTTCTGTTGAGGAGTGCAATGTTTATTCAGGTTCCTTGTGTTTCCATATGATTTTAAGATGTTTTTATAGTTCTATGCAGAATACCAGTGGAATGTTGATGAAGATTACTACTTTGGGTAATTGGTCATTTCACAACATTGATGGTGCCAGTCTTCCCATGATGTAGTGCCATCTTTGCTGTTTTCAATACTTTGATTAGAAGTTAAATTTATTTCAAGACAGTTTAGGTTTTATGTTTGTTCTGTTTTGCTTTGTTTTGCTTTTACTTTACAGCCAGAGATGGCCTGGAACTCTCTATGTAGACCAGGTGGGACTTGATGTTCTTGCAGAGATCCCCCTGCCTCTGCCTCCAGAGTGCTGAGATTAAAGATCAAGGCCACATCAAGGCCACATTCTAGAGTATTTTTTAAGGCTGCTATCAATGGGATATTTTTCCTAATTTCTCTTGGTTAGTTGCTTCTGTCATTTCCCCATTTAGGATGATATTGGCTGTGGGTTTCCTGTATATGGCTTTGATTACATTGAGGAATGATCCCTCCAATCCAATTCCCTCTAGGGTTTTAAGCATGAAGGGATGCTGGATTTTGTCAAAGGCTTTTTTGGTGTCATTTGAGATGATCCTGTGGTTTTTGTCTTTCAGTCCATTTATATGCTTGATGATATTTATTGATTTTCATATGTTGAACCATCCCTGCATCTCTGGTATGAATCCAACTTGGTCATGATGGATGATCTTATTGATATGTGCCTGTATGCGATTTGCAAGTATCCTGTTTAGAATTTTTGCCTCTGTGTTCATTAATGAGATGGGTCTAGAGTTTTCTTTTTTGGTTGTCTCTTTGCCTGGTTTTGGTAATAGAGTGATGCTGGCTTCATAGAAGGAATTGGGAGATTTCTTTCTGTTTGTATCTTTCTAAACAATTTGAGTAATAAGGCTGTAAGTCTTTTCTAAATGTTTTATGGAATTCTGCTGTGAAACCATCTGGGCCTGGGCTTTTTTAGGTTGGAAGTTTTCTTATTACACCCTCAATTTCTTCATATATTATAGGTCTGTTTAAGCTGTCGATCTCTTCTTGGTTGAGCTTTGGTGATTCCCAGGATTTGAGATATTCATCCATTTCTTCTAGGTTTTCAAACTTAGTAGAGTATAGGTTTTTGAAGTATTCCTGTATGATTGTCTGAAACTTTTTATTGATTGTTGTGATATTTCCCCTTTCATCAAGGATTGTATTGATTTGGAGTTGTTCCTTCTTTCTTTTGGATAACTGGGTTAGAGGTCTGTCGATCTTGTTTATTCTCTCAAAGAACCAAATTTTGGATTCATTGATTTTTTTGTATTGTTTTCTTTGTTTCTATTTTATTGATTTCTGCTCTGACTTTTGTTATTTCTTCCTGTCTGTTGCATTTAGGGTTCATCTGTTGTTGTCTCTCAAGTGTTTTTAGCCACAGTGTTAGATTATTCACTTGTACTCTTTCTGTTTTTCTAATGTAGACACCCAGGGCTATAAACTTACCTCTTAGGACTGCTTCTAACGTATCTCAGAGGTTTTGTTGTGTTGTATTATCATTGCCATTCAGTTCCAGGAATGCTTTTATTTCTTTCTTTATCTCTTCCTTGACCCATTCACTATTCAGAGTGTGGTGTTTAGTCTCCATGTGTTAGTAGGGCTTATCCTGGTGTTGATAATGAGCTTTATTGTGTTGTGGTCTGATAGAATGCATGAAATTATTTCAATCTTTTTGTATTTGTGGAGGTTTCTTCTGTGTCCCAGTATGTGGTCGATTTTGGACAATGTTTCATGGGGTGCTGAGTAGAAAGTGTATTCTCTGGTATTAGGCTAGAATATTCATTAGATGTCTGTGAGGTCCATTTGGTGTATTGTATCATTCAGTTCAGATGTCTCTCTGTTTATTCTTTGTCCTGTTGACCTGTCCAAAGGGCTCAGTGGAGTATTGAAGTCCCCTACTATGAGTGTACTGGGGTTAATCTGTGCCTTGTGGTCCTGGAGAATTGCCTTTATAAAGTTTGGTGCACCAGAGTGTGGTCCATATCTATTCATGATTGCAAAATCTTCATGGGGAACTGTTCCTTTGATAAAAATGTAATGGCCTTCTTTGTCTCTTTTGATTTCTTTTACTTTGAAGTCTATTTTGTTTGATATTAAAATAGCCACACCTGCTTTCTTTTTGGTACCATTTGCTTGGAATATTTTTTTCCATCCTTTCACTTTAAGGTGGTGCCTATCCTTGAAGGTAAGATGCATTTCTTGTAGACAGCATATAGATGGGTTCTTTTTCCTAATCCAATCTCCCAGTCTATGTCTTTTCATTGAGGGGTTTAGTCCATTAATATTTAAAGTTATAACTGATAGATGTGTGTTGCTTCCTTTCACCTTATTATCCATTTGCATTTTTGGTCTAGGTTTCTACTTCTGCAGTTATGCTTTTATTAATTTCTCTTTCTAGGTGCCTGGGGATAGTGGCTACTTTCTTCTGTCCTTTGAATTGCTTCAAGTATTCTCTGAAGGGTTGGTTTTCCAGACATGTATTCTTTCATCTTGTTCATGTCATGGAAGATTTTTCTCTCTCCTTCAACTATAATCAACATTTTTGCTGGATATAGTAACCTGGGTTGCCATATATAGTCCTTTAACACTGGGAATACTTTGCCCCACGTTCTTCTTGCTTTCATAGTTTGTAAATCTGATAGGTTTCCCCTTATATGTAACTTGCTGTTTTTCTCTTGTGGCTTTCAGAATTTTGTCTTTGCTTTGGTTGTCTAGCATTTTAACTATGATATGGCGTGGAAAGTTTCTTTTTTGATCTTCTCTGTTTGGAGTTCTATGTGCTTCTTGTATTTGTATTGGTTTGTCTTTTTTAATTTTTATTTATTTTTGTATGTGTATGAGTGTACTATCTGCATGTAGGTTTGTTCACCCATGTCATGCAATGCTGCGGAGGTCAGGAGAGGGTCTCGGATTCCCCTGGAACTGGAGTTCTCCTGGAATTGGAGTTACAGATGGTTCTTTTTTTATTTTATTTTTATTAATTTTATTTATTTCTGTATGTGTATGAATGTGCTGTCTGCATGCAGGTCTGTGCACCCGTGTCGTGCAATGCCGCGGAGATCAGAAGAGGGTGTCGGATTCCCCTGGAACTGGAGTTCTCCTGGAATTGGAGTTTTGGATGGTTCTCGGCCGCCATGTGGATGCTGGGGATCTAACCCGGGTCCTCTGCAAGAGCGGTCAGCGCTGTTAACCACTAGGCCATCTCTCCAGCCCATGGAGTTACAGATGGTTCTTAGCCACCATGTGGGTGCTGGGGAGCGAACTTGGGTCCTCTGCAAGAGCAGTCATGCTCTTAACTGCTAGGCTATCGCTCCAGCCCCTGGTTTGTCTTTTTTTTTAGTTTGGGGAAATTTTCATCTATTATTCTGTTTCTTCAGTTCTTCAATTCTTCTGTGAGGAAAAAAATCAGGGACTCAGGGTGTTAGTGATGACTCTGTTATTTTCGACATTTAGCTGACAAAGTCTCTCTGAGTATTAATATGGATGTCATTTGCTAAAGAAAAAGACTATGGTAGGCACCAGTTATATATTTTCATAGGCTGGATATCAACCTCACTTATACCTGGTTTAATGGAAACTAAGATACATAGTACAGAACACTCTCCTAATGAAGAAATGAAGATCTGATCAATATCATTCTCTTGGGATTCTTCTCCTTCCTCTATTCTTATGATGTGGAGGTTTGATCTTTTCATAGTGTTCCACAGTTCATGGTTGTTCCACTTTTGTGTATTTTTAAATTTTTCATAATCTTTATTTGAGGTTTTTAGTTGCTCTGTGTTATCTTCCAGGTCTGATATTCTTTGTTCTGCTTCCTCCATTCCACTTCTGAGGCTTTTTCCATTCCTTTCCTCTTGATTGGATGAGTGTTTTATTTCCTTTTTCATTTCATCTTTTGATTTCTTTAGTATTTCCACTTCCTTTTGGAGCTTCTCAATCTCTTTCTGTAGCTCTTTGCTTCACTGGTTGGTTTCCTTTTCTTTGTCAATAAGCGATCTTTTCAGTGTTTCCACTTCCTTTTGGATTTTTGTTATTCCCTCTCTCTCTAGGTCCTTCTTGAGTTTTTCATTCTCTCTCCTTAGTTCTCTGAGTTGTTCTTTCTAGTCTTTGCTTTCTTTGAGTATGTCCACAATTGTATTTCTAATATCTGTGTCCTGGGCCATCCCCAAGGGGATCCCACTGTAGGAATCTTCCACCAGGTTGGTAGAGCTTGGTGTGGAATTATCCCTACACCTTTCCCATGTTGTCCCTTCTTCGTGTCCCTGGCATGTGGGTTTCTCTTTGCCTGTATTCCAGTGTGAATCCCAAATGACTCTTCACTGTATTGAAAGCTTGCTTTGCTTGCATCCTTCAGATGCCTTCATTGTTTGTTTGATTTTGTTTTTTCTCCTTGTTTATGAAGTGTTGACTTCTCTAAGTTTTAGGCTTTCTATTCGAAGTCTAACTCACTCTTCCCTTTCTGTTCTGAAGGTTCTCCAAAGAATCCACTTGGACGCTCCCTGGGGTGGGGGGTATGCCTGTTTAGCCCACTCCCTGATACTCTGTGCTTCAGTGGTCCTTAGAAACCTCTGATCTAAGCTCTGTGCACTCAAATCCTCCACCTGATACTTTAAGAACTTGCTGAACAAGAGCAGAGTGAAAAGTGTTGCTGTGCCTCAACCTTGCCATTTATAATTCTGCAACAACTCAGGAAGAACTCCTTTAAACTTGTCTCTCCCAAGATTTTTCACAAATATTAAAACTGAGATATGAAGAGTGAGTGGGCATTAGGAGATTGTTCTGTACTATGTATCTTAGTTTCCATTAAACCAGGTATGAGTGTATAAGTGAGGTTGATATCCAGCCTATGAAAAAATACAACTGGTGCCTACCATAGTCTTTTCCTTTAGTAAATGACATCCATATTAATACTCAGAGAGACATTGGCAGCTAAATGTTGAAAATATCAGAGCCATCACTACCACCTCGAGTCCCTGATTTTTTCCTCACAGAAGAATTGAAGAAATGGAGTTATTTTTCAAGAAACTGGCATATTCAGTCTATTTGTCACTATAGTTCTGCTTAGCCCTACTAATACACACACACACACACACACACACTTACCTAAATTTGTAAATTACTTAGGCATAGATTACAAAAAATCAGTTGGCCTTATAAGAGGAGATATAATTTTACACTTTATACTGTTGTATTGATTTGTATGTTATTATACCGATACCACAATATTTTTTTAATTAATTAATTTTTT